>PITB01004207.1:67827-113401 GCA_004024585.1 Paradoxurus hermaphroditus
CATTTAGATTTTTGTCCAAATGAGTACACCTTTCAAATTTTACCAGTAATCATATGTCTAGTGTCTAAGTAAACCATTTGTAGGTCAAAGTGCAAACAGGCTTAGGGAAAAAATACTGTTGCTGGGTTTGAGTTCATATTTGTTAAAATTTATTTTAATAATACTTACATAATTGAGTATATTAGCTATATCTTGCAGAATACTTTAAGGAACTCAGGAGGAGGGCTTAGAGACAAATGTGGAGGAGGAGGAAAGAATGAAAAGACCTTTGAAATACGAAGCTCATAACTATCAAAGACTTTTTAAAAGCTCTCACAACTAAATCCTTTCTGCTCTCAAAATGTTAACACATAGAAAAATTACCCATTATACAATGGAGAAAATGAAGCTACACACTTTGGGGGACATTGTGTGTGACTCAGCACATAATGACACTAAGTTTATGAATTAAATGGCTTCTAATCCTTCACTGTTCCAAACCTTTCCATACTGCTTGGTCCCTCAACTGTGGGGCACTTCACTCTCATGTTTTCACTCTCCCCTCTTCACCTCGGGCAGAAAGCTTACTAGGGTCCTCTGCTTTAGAGGAGTCTCGTTCAGTACAAAGTTCATGCCAGCCGTGTCCACTGTACCTGCTGTCCAGACCCTGTTCAGGTTTGAATTCAACTCTAGTTTGTCAGAAATGTTAAGTTTTATGCTCTGCATGTCTCTTTTGAGCTGGAGTTCAAATTTCTGCTGTTCAGATCTTTGCAGTGGGCTTTCTGCTTCATAATTCTTGAGATTCTGGCCAGTACTCCTGTCTCCTTGCTTTGGTTTGGCTACACAATTCTGTGAGATCTTGCTATCTCCATAGTCCGTCACAGCACAATGGTTTTTCTAGGTGTCAGTTGTTTTTTTGTAGCTCCAAACTTCAGAGCACTGGTATTTCTCATGCCATATAAGCAGTCTTTCTGGCTATACCCCCTCCTATAGTTATTCAATATACACTGAATCCCTCTGATCCAATCAAAAACAATGACTTCACATGTCATACGGTCCACGATACCAATCTTAACCATGGTGTATGTGAATAAGCACAGAATACTTCTATGTAATAAGAATTAAAAAAAAAATAGGAAAGAAAAACACAGGACACACCTTGTAAATTTGCTTTAAATTGAAAAAGAAACCAACTAACGCAAGTGATTAACGAACTAAAAGATTTGAGAAAATCATCGAATGTATTTGCAAATATAACAAAAAGAAGATTTAATGCCCTCCCTTAGGCACTTAATTCCTTCATAGAAAGATTCCGGGATGTACCCTAATGGGTACAATTTCCATTTCTACCTTTGTCTTTCATTCCAACAACATTCCAGCATTGTTATATCTAGAGAATCATAAATGCCTCTCCCCTTGTTGATTACTAGGGCATGGAAGGAACCACTGAGTTTAAGCAATGGGTCTTTCAAGTTAACACTGGGAATAAGGAAAAAAAAAAAAAGCCAGTATTCTTAGTTGTGCTATAATTTTGTTATTAATTAGAAAGGCCCTTAAAAGTCACACGTATGAAACAAAACAGAATCGCCAAATTTATTTAAACAGAACAGACTATCTCATTACTGGGACGATGAAACTGACAATAATAAAAAACAAACTTTCCGAACCATTTGAAAACCACGGTTCTTATACAAATGAACAATTCCTAACTAGTGGTCCCTAATCCCAATAGAAGAGCTGACCCTAAAGGAGGTGAGAGGATCCTGGGAAGGAGAGGCAGAGGCGGAGAGAGGGGGAGAGAGAAAACGGATCCAGGAATGATACTTCTAAATTATATACTCCTCCTTTACCCGTCATGTCCAGTCAGCTAGCAAGTTAGCCATTGTTCTTTGAGAATTTCTCTTTGGGGTTCAATTCTATTTTATTCCCAATGCCATTACTCTCACCTCTGCCTTTTCTACCTACTACCTGGAGTTTCCAGGATTTTTTAATTCTATGCCCTTTGTTCAATGGCTCCAGCAAATAATTCCTGATTTGTGTTATGCAAATGCTATTTTAACACATCATTCCCCCCCTCCAACCCCATCTAAAGCCTTGTTTTTCTACTGTTTAATGCCTTAATTTTCTATCGTTAAAACTCTAAACTCTGGGGCACCTGGGTGGCTCAGGTGGTTAAGCATCTGACTCCTGACTTTGGCTCAGGTCATGATCTCATCGTCCTGAGATTAAGACCCATGTCAGGCTTCGCACTGAGCATGGAGCCTGCTTGAGAGTCTCCCTCTCCTCCTCTATCCCCTTCCCAGCTTGCAGTCTCTCTCCCTCTGCCCCTCCCCTGCTCAGAGGCACAATGCACTCTCTCAAAAAAAAAAAAAAAAAAAAAAAGTCTAAACTCCTTTTCCTGACATTTAAAGGGCTAAATAAACTAAATTTCTCCTACCCATCTCAATAAAATATTAAATGAAAATCTATTTATAATTCAGTTGATCATAATATACTGTTTTGAAAACCGATCCTCATCTATACAGTGTCTCAAGTTGATCACCTGAATAAACGAGAGAAATTCCATTCTCCTTGCTTCTATACAAATTCTATCCCACTTCTGTACTTATCCACAGAGATTTTTCTAACTATTCTAGTCCATACTTGTTATTTATATCCCTTAACTCTAAGATAAGTTCCTGGATGCATAAATCCTATTTGTTTAATAATTTAGCTCTTAGGTACATAATTTCATATTTGCTTTTTAAAACAACGTGTGCTTTGGATTCCCCCCACCACCACCCCACCCCTGGCCACAAACACAACCTACGTGAGGCTGACATAGCACAGGGACTAAGAGCACACACTGGACCTGGGTTTAAATGACAACCATATCCATAGGGGTGCCTGTGTGGCTCAGTCAGTTAAGCACCTGACTTTGGCTCAGGTCATGTTCTCACTGTTACCAAGTTCAAGCCCCACGTCGGGCTCTGTGCTGACAGCTCAGAGCCTAGAGCCTGCTTTGGATTCTGTGTCTTCCTCTCTCTCTCTCTCTCTGCTCCTCCTCAGCACAAATAAACAAACATTTAAAAAAAAAAATGACAACCATATCCTCCACTCACTCTTGGGTAGTCATCTCTGAATCTCAGTTTCTTCACCTGCAAAATGGGGATACATATAATACTCACCCCATGCATTTGGTATGTGAAGTGCTTAGAACAGTACTTGGCACAGAACAAGCAGTATGTACTTTTCTCCATACTACAAAGTCTCCAGTAAAGCAAAAAGAGAAAGAACAACCCTCCCAAAGGCCTGATGATTTTTAGACTGAGTTTATAAGAGTTAAAAAAAAACCAAAATCTGATTTATCCTTGATTTCAGTCTAGTCGGTAGGTTAGGATAGAATATATGGACAGGATTTGGAGAAATGTTTATTCAAATGCTTGCTCTGTCACTTACAAGCAAGTGACCCTGACGGAGTTATGTGAGGTCTCCATGTCCTCATTTCTCCATGTGTAGAAGGCCTGGTTAAGTCCTAGACTAACTAGGGAGAATAAATGAGATGGTGAATGGAAAAGCATTCAACACAGCATCTGGCACAGAGTAAATGCACAGTAACTAAAATGGACTATTATCTTTTACATTTCTTATCAATGTTCTGAGCAAGACAAGAGAATATGAAAAAAAAAGTCCATTATTTTTCACGGTCTCTATATGTCTCCCTTCTCTGGATGGCAAGGATTGTTTCTTCAGGGCTGTCCATCATTCTTCAGGACTGAAAAATTCCTTGTTATTCCACCTCTGCAGTCAACTGTGAAGGAGACAAATGGGCAGTTTCCAGGAGAGATACCCTCTTGAAAATATGCCATGACCAAGTAATACTTGGCAATATTTGCTGCCTAACAGTTAAAAATTTCTTACAAATTAAAAATTAGGCAAATTTTCCTTTGACACTGATTATAGAGAATCATGTACATTCCTTTTGGTTGGTTTTTTGTTTAGTATAGTTCACCCACTGAGGCGTACGACTCAGTACTTTGACAGGTGTAGGTGATGTTCACCACACGTGTAGCTAATTTGTCCCATCACAACACTATCGCAGTATCCCTGACTATACTCCCTGTGTGGTGCCTTTTATCCCCATGACTGTTCATTCTGTAACTGGAAGCCTGTATCTCCGTCTCCCCTCCCCCCATTTGCTCAATCCGCCCCCCATCCTATTCCCTCCCCTCAGGCCAACACCAGTTCTCTGTATTTATAGGTCTGATTCTGTTTATTTATTGGTTTTTTGAATTTTTGAAGGACCTTGAGGGTATTATGCTAAGCAAAACAAGTCAGACTGAGAAGGACAAATAAACATAAGAACATGTGTATTATTTTTAATTGGAAGGAAGCAGAATTTCTTATATAATGCATTCACTGTATGAAACTCCCTCAAAATGCATTTTAGTAAAATTTAGTTCTACAACTGAATAGAAACCAAACTGGATAATAGCTGCTTGAAAGTAATCTATTTTTTAGGAAAACCCAAATATGTCCCCTGACTCATTCCTAATCTATTTTCCTCTGTGTTACTTGTACTGAAGAAATGACACTTAATAGAACTAGTAGCCTGTTGACATCCTTCTACAATTAGAGTCTCCATAAATAAGAAAACTATAGACATAATTACTATTGAAGGATTGACTACAAAAGTGCCAGAAATTACATGCCATTTACTGACAACGCAACAGATTACAGAAAGTAGAAACCACTTTTCTATTGTTTCTATTGTTATACTGAATTATAATAAACTTTTAGAAATAAAATTTAGTATCATAGTGTTGTGTTTAGCATACTGTTAACAAACACATAGATAGTATTTTAGACTTTCTGAAGTGTTCGTGTATTTTATCTTATTGATCCTCATGCAATTTTTAAAAAATATTTTATTATTATCTTTTTATGTAATATCTATACCCAATGTAGGGCTTGAAGTTAGAATCTCCCAGCTCTGCTGAAAGTGCCCGTCATGCAACTTTCTAAAGTAGGAAGTACAAGTATTATGATCTCATCTTTAATGAGAAAACTATGGCTCACAAAGGTGTTGTGACAGGATTAGGGTGCGAATGTCCTAGAATTACAATTCAGGTCTCTCGATATCTAACAAAAATTCTGTTTTCTATACTGAGATGCTTGTAAGTAATGGTCGTTGTTCATATGGTCACCACAACCATCGTTACCACAATAATAATAAATGTTTGGGGACCTTTCTTGACCTTGTGTGCCATATTACATTGTTAAAACACACTTCTCCCTAAAGCTCAATCCTTTGATGATTCCATGACATTCTCTTTGTTTTCTGACAACCTTTCTGATTGTTCCTTCACATGCAGGGCTCTCTTAAGAGATCTGTGCCTTAAATGCTGGTAATTCTAGGTTCAGCTCTTTAATGTTCTTACTTTAACTCTACAACTGCATGATTTTATACTCTCCAAAAGTTAAAATCATGCCCCACACACTGTGCTCCCTACCGATGAGTACTGAGATTCCTTCTAGACATATACCATTGGACACTTGATAGAAAACTAAAACTCCAGACATCTAAAACTGAATTCAGTGACCCCAACCCTACTTCAACCCAAACAGCAACCTCTTCTATTCTCCCTATCTTAATGTCTCACAAAGTATTCAGATCAAGAAACTGAGGACCATACACCGTTTTCTCAACAATAATACAATGCTAATTTCCTTTGGAAAGCATTCCTATCTAGATACAAGCTTAGAGTTTGCACGACCATGAAATTCTGCCAGTACTCGCTCAGTTATGAAATGTTACTCATTTATATTTTTAAAAGTTTACTTAACATGTACTTTTAGTGAGTAAAAGAATATAATATAGTTGTTAGAGAGGACAATAGGTGTAAGAAAAAATAAACAAGCAATGATATTTTCTTGAATGAGATACATTCATAGTATTAGAAGAGATGTCAACGATCAATTAATTGGACCATTGTTTCTGTGCCTGAAATCTCTATAAACTTCCTGATTTATGGCAGTCATTCACTGCATGCTATATTTGTAGCCTTAGAATTTAAATAGACTTAATCCATTTAGATTTTCTCTTCCTTGTGGGTAAAGATAATGCTTAACAATCCTTTAATTTTCCATAGTAGATTCCTGGTTAGATTCCTAATAGAATCTTGACAGTTGGTTATCTCACTACAGAATTTTAACATTAAAAGAAGTCAGGACATTCATGCTTCATGGTGAATATCAAAGACTATCATCCAGTTTTCAAGAAAATACTTATATTTGAAGTGGACTAGGCTTACCTTCAACTTTTACACACGTTTGTATTTAAAAAGACTCGATGGGGAGTGGAAAGTAAATTCTTTCAGCAAGACTATGATTTATGGACTCTTACTATTTTTGCTGGACTTTTCTTTTATTTTCTTAAGTTAGGTGATAGTGGATGGTTCAGTTTCCAGGTCTGTGTTTGCAAGAAGCAGTTGCATTTTGAACTATTCTATTCTAATGCAAATTTAATTCCAAAGCATCTGTCATATGCAGCAATCTAAATTTAGAAGCCCACAGGGACCTGCATTTGAGTTACATCTTGTATCTTACAAATATTTCTTCCCCATTTAGACCATTAAAACTTGATTCCAGTGTATCCCATTCGATTGGGGGTAACTTTAAAAATCTTTAATGCTTTAAATAAGACTTCAGCAAGATAAAATTATTTATTCTGGAGCCTTACAGAAGATATACATTCATGGTTTACTCTTGATAGAGATGTTGAAGCTGAACCCAATACAAGAGATAAAGATAACAAAAGATGGTCTAATGAGATTAGGTATGACAAAGTCTGAAGTGACAATTTAAATGAAGTTTTATTCTTCCTATCAGAATGTCTCAGTCATAATCTACAAGGTAGAAAAGAAATTTGAGGAATATTCTCTTTGTTTCCAGGTTAGTTAACTCCTCATTACAATAATGGCAATGGCACAAAGTGTTTCCAAGAAGTAAAATGCTGCTTTTGAAAGTGCACAGGATTGATTTCTAAGTAGAGGCAACGAAATTTATTTACTCTCACAGACTTCTATAAAGTCAAGTGTGCTACCTCATTACCTTAAATGATGGAGCACAAATCAAGTGTCAATGATTCTAAAATCTATTCCTGCCTGTGATGCTGACATTTTACATTATTCAGGTAAAGTGAGAAAATTAAGGAAATTAAAACCCCCAAACTACCCTAAACCCTTAAACCTATTCTTTGATAAAATTCTTTTAGCAGTAGGTGTTGAAAACCTAACATCAACCAAAAGTATATGCTTATAAGTTGTCGCATAAATAAGAGAAACTATCACATGGTTAATGAAATGGGAGTCATGTAACATACGAACACACACACATATACATACACATACACATATAGGTAATTGTACATGTAGATATGGAAATAGAAAGTGATAGGTAGGGAGATGGTAAAATCTGCGGCAAGAAGGCATGGAGTATGGAAGGACAGAGTGCAGAGGATGATGTAGTGCTACTTTATATCTTAACAAAGCGTTAAAGCATTAGCTATTTGTTACTGAGAGGAAACATGGTTGCAACCAACGACCCTTGTTTCCAATTCTGCTCATTTCCATATGGCCCCCAGGGTAGAATAAGAAAATCTCAGGAAAGGAAAAGAAATCCTTCCCAGTGTTCCATTTGTGCCATGAAGAGCAATGTCTTTCTGAGATGATTCCAGTTTTTTCTGCTAACAAACTGACAGGAAATCACATTGGATTTACTTTCTTCCTTTCATTTTAGATCCCAATTTTAAGGAGTAGTGGATGTAATGAGTGCAGCAGTATTTCTGGAGTAGGTGGTCACTGAGATTGATTTAGGAGACGTTTGCCAAGACAGAGACAAAGTAGATTGAATGTCTAACCAACGTAAAATCTATCACAAAATATACCCCCATAAGAAGTATTTTTAAGCTCCAGGTCGCTGCAAGACACAATTACAGGAAAAAAACATGACTTAAGTAACTGATTTAAAAAATCAATGACAGGCCAGAGTTGTTTTAAAATGCCAATCCTAAATTCACACAGATGTAGAACCAACCATAATGAAAGAGATTACTTTGCCTTGACAATCTGAATATAAATCAAGCTCTAAAAACATTTATAAAAATTTTATTGGATAGAAAAAAATTAAAGTATTTACTGTAGGTACTATTTTTGACCAAGAATACATAACTACTAATTGGAAATCGTCCAATTAATGTATTTGCTGACACTGTTACTCTACAACCTGACTTTTTTTTTTTTTTTTTTCCCATGCAAAGAGAAATTATTTCCTGGTAGAAAGAACCACAGATATTATTATAACAAGCTGTATACTGGTGGCGAACTGAGGTAGGGATAGTGCAGGGGACAGGTATGTGTTTTATGGCTCCCGCTCCGTTACAGGAATGAAGGAGACGTGAGGGCCATAAAAATGTTTGCTGACATTTTACCCTAAAGAATGTTTCATGCTTGAATTCTCCAGTTCTTCTGCAGATGTTTTGTCTAGACCTTACAGAAGCTTGATGCTGTCACACCACAAGGGCACACTCATAACCCCATAAAGAGGACACACAGGAATTACATGAGGCGTCATTATAACATCCGGTCTTCTGACCCAGCTGTGGATACAGCCAATGCACAGAATGCCACTCTGCCATTTCTTTGGGTCCTTAAACGACTTTAAAGATTTTACTCAGATGCAATTGCTTGCAACTGGCTTAATGTGTATGTTTTTTTTTTTTTTTCCCTGTAAAGATCAACGGTACCTAATGGTATCCTTGTGTTGGTTATCCTTCACCCCCACCTACACAAAACTTTCTTTTTTATCACAGCCTTCAAGATCTTATTCTTGTCTGTTCTTACCTAACCAATCCACTACATTCAAACAAGACTTAAGCTATTATATCTAGGTACAGGTTTCAAGTTTTTTTGCAAAACAGTGAATTAGAGACATTTTGGAGGGATACTGGAAAAGAGAAAAGGAAAAATCTCACTAGAAAAATAAAAACTTTACCCGAAAAGATGATTTTCTAAAAGCAAAGAAGCCATGAGGACTTTATACATATAATATTTTAAAATGAATATATATATTTCATAATGCTGACAGGACTTGGTTTATAAGCTCAATATTTTTTTCTTTACCCCAGTGTCAAAATTACAGAATAATAGTATTTAAGAGCTAGAACAGATTTCGCAGATTATCTAAATCGGATATTCTCAACAGGAGCACCGCTGACTTTTGAGCCAAATACTTCTTTGTGAAGAGCTGACCTATGTTTTATAGCATGATTAGCAACATCTCCCATCTCTGCCCATTAAATACCAGGAACGCCACACCCTCTAGCTGAGTCAGAAGTGTCTGCAGACATTGCCAATGTCCCCTGGGGAACAAAACTGCACCCCCCTGAGAACCACTGCTCTATGACAGCATGGAGTCATGCCTGTATGAGTGGAGAAAATTTGCGTTGCAATCCTTAAGAGGTGTAGGTATGTGGTCAGACACCTACGTAGTTATAATAAAGGAATTTAAAATAGATAAAGGTTTCTAAAAGGTTAAATGTCTACACCAAGAATAACAACACCTGTTTGGTTTATTGAGATGCCTGTAAGACCAGAATGGCATAGAAGCAGTTCAACTGTTTGCCTTTTGTAAAAATGCTTTCATGTAAATATAACATACAAAGGACAGACATATCAGATATAAAGGACACTTTATAGACAATGTTTGTGTCCCCCACCCCCAAATTCATATGTTGAATCTAGTACAGTGGGATGGTACTAGAAAGTAGGGTCTTTGGGCGGTAATTGGGATTAGATGAGCTCAGAGGGTGAGCCCTCGTGATACAACCAGTGTCCTAACAAATCACAAGAGAGCTTGCTTCCTCTCTTTGCTCTCCACTCTGTTTAGATACAAGAACAAAGACTGCAACCTGGAAGGAGGCTCTCACCAGAACCAGACCAAGCTGGAAGCTTCATCTCAGACTTCCTGTCTCCAGATGTGAAAAATACATTTCTATCATAGTTACAGCTGCCAGAATAGACTAGGACATTATGTGAAATCAGACACATATCAGATTAGCTGTGGCACAATCAAGCACTTACAGATCTATGGCCAATAGCTGGAAATCCTGAAACCCTTCTAAGCAGGTTTCCAGCATGTAAGTGCTCTATGTATATATAAAATTAGACCACAGACCAATCTGTTCTCAAATCCAATATTTAGTAACTGTCTGATCTGGGGCAAATTACTTCATTTTTCTGCACTTCTCTTTCCCCATTTGGAAAATTCAAATCACAATTTGTGAAGTTTAAAGAAATTTAAATGAGCTTAGGTAGGTACAGAGCTTGGTTAATAATAAGTGATTAATAAATACTAACAGCTATTATTAGTATCAATTAGAAAAGTTGTAGTAAAGTTTATCTTCCAAAACTGAAATCCTTTGCTTTCGGAGTTGGTTTATGTACAGTGCTGTCAGTAAATCTTTTTCTAATTTGTCAACTTATGACAATATAACAGATGAATCGGTTTTAAAATAAAAATTTCCTGATACCTCACAAAGGTTCAGAGACTGTCCTATGCGTCTGCCTTGTGCTAACTTATTCCACGTCGCATGTATACGTGTCTTCTCCCAGCTGGATGGCCAGTATCCTTATTGGGAGCATATCATTTTGTACTTTTTTTTTTTTTTTCTCCCAGTATCAGTACAAAATAAGTGAGAATAACGAACACTCAGTCTCAAAGCTACTTAACTTGCACTTCTTGAACACCCAGAGAACTTTCAAATAGGAACATAATTCAGGAAGAAGAGTCACCATCTATCTAAAAATTAGAAAGACATGTAATATTGTAAAAAAAGTCTTTTTAAAAATATATAAACCACTCCTTCCCAAAACATTAACTGGGGACTATCAAATTAGCCGGTATTAGCAGCAGGCTACTTTCCAGGAAAATCTGACTCTGGCACGTGGTACTCTGTCTCTAGATCCTTCTTCCTATTCTACAGTACTGTGTCAAGTGAATTCTGTATGCAGCTTCTCATTTTTTACATTATCAAATAATCCTTGAGCCATAATAATTATCCTTTAGCCACGTGAATATTCTATTGTAGTTGCAAGGCAAAATAACACCACCTACCATTATAGTGTTTGATCGTGTCAGTGGTCAAGAATCTCTTCACCACAAGATAAGCAGAGCCAGGTTCAGCTAGCGAACTCCACCGAAGCACCTGTTCCAACACATTTTCTGTGTAGTGAAGAGGGCGTTCTGTAAAAAAATAATAATAATACCAAATCAAACTGAAAAAAGTAACGTATCAGCTTTTATACATTTTTAAAAATCCTTTAAGAAAGATGTATATGTAACAAAAAATATAACCATATCTTATGCTATACAATAATAATGCTAGGACTATATACGAGAGACCCTAACACCTAAAACACCATTAAACATATGATGAAATTTACTGTATAAATGAATCTGTGCAGGGACATTTGTTACCCAGCTAGAAAAAAAAAAAAAATTCAGAGGTGCTATCCGTTAGATAAAATCTCAGAAATAATGCTATCCTTTTCTAAGAGAAATCAGTTTCTTACTCTACTTTTTAACTCAGATAATATTCTGGAAAGTTATATGCATATGCAAGTAATTAATTGTAAAAGGACTAGCAAAGTTAATTTTGCTTAGTAGCAATAACCTTTCTTTATCCCAACATGATTAGCATGTTATAATATCTGATCAAAACCAGTAGACAATTTATAGCTGATACTATCACACTCAATTAATAAGAAATTATAAAATATGCCTAACAAGTGCCTAGGTGGCTCCGTTGGTTAAGCGTCTGACTTCGGCTCAGGTCACAATCTCAGTTTGTGGGTTCTAGTCCCAGACAAAGCTCTCTGTTGTCGGCACAGAGCCCACTTGGGATCCTCTGTCTCCCTCTCTCTTTGCTCCTTCCCTGCTCTTGCTCTCTCTCTCTCAAAAGTAAATAAATGTTTTTAAAAAATATGTCTTCAACAGAGAACAGATGAAAATAATCATAAAATGCTACTATATCATTTATATCTAACTATTAGTGAAATATTATTTGGCAATATTATATATTAACTATATATTAACAATATTGTATGTTGATACAACAGGCCAAAAGCAAGAAGTTAATGACATGTTAAAGATTTTACTTGATAAATACTCATCCATATGTTTTGTTTTAGGGAAGCATATTTTTAAATGTGTTACAAATTTGTAGCACAGAGTTAAAAAAAAAAAGAAACAAACGGGCTTAGAATCGCGATCAAAGCTTTATAGTAAAGTTTTTTTTTTTCCTGACCGAAATATGACAATCAGTTAATAAAATGTTAGAACTGAAACATATGCTGGAATAAAAGGAATTCAAACCTTTTCACAGCTCCCTGAAAATGGCATAACTGAAACAGCAAGGGCATCAGCTCTAACGCAAGGATGCTGACGCAGCTTCTCAGCATCACAGTCATGTGTAAGTCAGTTCGACTCTTTCACCCCCTCCTAAATACAAAGAGCACAGCATTCTGGCTTTTCATTTTCAATTAAAGTAAAAACACTAATGACAAACAAAGAGCATGGCAAGAGCATCATACTCATCATAGGAACCATGATATTTTAATTGGTGATACAATCGTAGGTAAAAATGACCAAATATATCACATCTCCTTAATACTGAGCTCCCCTTGCTATGACCTCAGCATTCCAGGATGTATCAATAATCCCAGGTCCACAGAAGAAGAAAACAAATTTTTCTGCTGCCAGTGTAAAGAACCAGATTTCTGCTTTACATATTCTGTATTTATTGGAGCAAGCCTACTCATGACAATGGCAATTAAAAAAAAAAAAAATGAAGCAACTAGGCCATACATCTTAAACACAAATCTACCTCTTGTGTACAAATATCTTCCTTTGTATACAGCAGACTAAGTACAGAAGAGATTTCTATGGTAGACTATAATGAACAGAAAATATTTGGAAATGATTCATCAGACAAAATTCTTCCCAAAGTCAGCCAAAATCTTCTGTGCTCTATCAATCCCGTTTTTCTTCAAGTAATTTTCTTAAAGGTTTGACAAAGATCGCAACTTCCTATAAATTGTCAAAGTTATAAATCCAATTGTTGATTAATCCATTAATGGTTTTCTTCTATCAATGGAGGTTATACTTAGAATTAACTATATTTCTTAAAAAAAAAAAACAACTAATTACAGAATGAGTACTTTCTTTACATTTGGCATGATGTAATTCTTGGTTCTACTACTTGCAGTCTCTGGGACGCTACTGATACCATTAATGGCTGTCATTTCTGGAATAGCCATGTATCAGACAATACGTATACCAGATACTCCTCATCGGTGATCACTCTTAATCCTCACAGCACTCTTCATTAGGTATCATTCATGTTTTACATGTAAAGGAAAATGAGGATCAGAGGGTTGACTTGCCTAAGGTCAAACAGCTGGTTCAAGAGAAGAACTAGAACAGCTAGTGAGATTTGGAACCTCACATCTATCTTACCTGAAAACCCAGTATTTTTAAATACCACACTTAATTTTTATCCTGGGCAAGTATGTAAACTCCCACATAATGATTTTCTTACATGTAATTTGGAGAAAAAAGTATCAATTCACCAAGATTTTTTTGAGGTCCAAACATTAAGTAAAACACAATGTCAATTCATACTTCCCTCTTCACTTCCCTATGCTTGATGACAAGATGGTGAGGTAAGGAAATAATACCAAGAGGATTTTGACATCCTGCATTTAAGGAAACTGATGAGCCTATAGCTGGCCTAGAGGTGAGAATTACATTCCCAACTGGAAAACAGTATCTGCATTAAAATAAAAGCTCACTCTTCTTTATTATAAAATTAAGTTGGTAATGAAACTTCCAAGTATCAGAACATTTGTATTAAAGAGGGTCCCTGTTATAAGTAGATACTATAGCGGTAGCTCCAAACTGTTCTTGGTGATACTGAAATCACAGTATAACTGACACTACAGATAGAGAAATATAGATTTGCAAAAAAAAATTGTTAAGAATGTTTTTCACATCAGTATCATATTATGACATACTTTAAGAGAGTGAAAATCCTGAACAGAGTCAAGTTCCTGCATAAAAACGAAGCTGAAACATGGGATGAAAAGGTTAAGTATTTATCAGACTACCAATGCTACATTTATAAAATGGCATTAAAATCCACCTTAAGAGAAAACAGACAGGGAAAATTGAGACATCGAACACTGCTAGAATATAAACTCCTACAAATAAACAAGTTTTTATTTATAGTTCTATTTGAAGCCATCTGTCACGATAGATTATATGGTATGTACGTCATCTGGCATTAGGGCATTACTAGAAATAAATAACTCAGTTGCATACTATCTATAGCATAAAAATGATGAAAATTCAGTATGGTTATTGAAGAACAGGTTATGGAGGAGGATATTTTGAGAGAGAAAGAGAGAGAGTGAGAGCACAAGTGGGGGAGCAACAGAGAGAATCCCAAGCAGGTTCACACTGTCAGCTCAAAGACCTAATGTGTGGCTTGAACTCATGAACTGTGAAATCATGACCCGAGCCGTCGTCAAGAGTCAGATGTTCAACTGACTGAGCCACTCACGCACCCCTCATTTACCATGTCTTAAAATCATGTTTGCAGGATAAACCTGGCCTCCCTTGTTAAAAAGAGGAGCTATCCATTTTCCACTCGAAATAACAGGTGTTGGCCTTAAATTTCTGGAAGTAAATGACACGGGATTTCTTGAAACAATTATGATTCCCCCAAGTTAAATTAAATTCTCAGTGCCAAACTAAGAGCTATGCAAGCTTTCTCGGTCCTGTCCACACGATCAGAGGGTGAAAGCATTTGTGTCACGAGGAGAAGGGCTGGAAAGAATCCTGATTAAAAATGAACAGATCTTCCATATCACAGTAACTATGAGGAAGAAACAAGAAAATGTTCTGTTACGTTATTGCTTCAGAGAAAGCCACTGCTTCAACAAACTCGAACCTCTCAGTGAAGATGCACACTTAAATGAGGCCTCTTTGGTGTTTTGTTTTGTTTCTTCTTCTGCTTCTTCTCCCACCATGTGAAGGCCTTTCCGTTTGAAGATGAAGCATTAAAATAAGAGCATACTTTAGAAGACTAGCTCTGGATGAAGGTGGTATCCTCTCCCAGAGTAGGATTCGGCTTGTCTTAATGACTGGCAGCAGTGGGTGAAGGATACTTGGCATCTTTCAATGAACAAGACAAGAATGACTTTTTCTCTACTCAGTACAAATTTCAAATGTCTCACTGGTCCTTCATTTAGAGGAAAAACCAACTCAGAAAAGCTAGAATTTACCTCAGCTTTACTTATGCATTCTCAAAATATGTATATGGTTTTAATAGGACATATTTTCCCATCAATCTGATTACCATATAAGCAAAACAAGAGTTGTCCGCCTTTGCTATGGTCTGAATGTTTGTCCTCCTCAAACTCATATGTTGATACTTAATCCCTAACGTGATGGCATTAGGAGGTAGGGCCTTTCGGAGGTCTTGAATGCAGAGCACTCATGAATGTGATTAGTGCCCTTGTAAAAGAGACCCCAAGGAACTCCCTTCCACCATGTGGGAACACAGGGAAAAGACAGCCCTCTATGAAGCTGAAAGCAGGCCATCACCAGACACTGAATCTACCGACACTTTGATCTTGTGAAACTTCCCAGCCTCCGGAACTGTGAAAAGTAACTTCGATTGTTTATAAGCCCCCAGTCTATGGAATTCTGCTACAGCAGCCTGAATGGACTAAGACACCATTTCACCAATGACAGCAATAATGCTAATGATGTATGAGTCACAAACTGACATGCTGCTTCTTTCAGTATGCTTCGGTACCTGTGATATCCATGGCAATTCCATTTATGGGTTTAAGAATCTATTTTCATATCCTCAACCATACAGGGGTTCTGAGCATTTATATAACATATTTCCTCTTATTTTTATATAGCTAGGGTATTGATTTTTTAAAAACTAAATATAATAGAATATTCCAGAATAATAAAGGGAACATTACAAAATATTTATTATAAAAGGGGCATTGGATATGATAGGGTAGAAAATTCAGTGACACCTAAAACAAAATCGAGTACTTACTTACCCCTCTACCTCTCTATGTATCTTTCAAATTATTTTTAGTTACTTGGGGGATTTATAATTAAAAAAAAAAAAAAGCAGCAATTCCCTACTGATGTTCTTCCTATTAACTACAATCTTGTGACTACCAACGCCTTCACTTTTAGCTTCTTTTTACATTTCACTTTATCTCCCCTGCATGCTCCTAGAAATAAAGCTTTTCCCATTGCAGCAGGTCAGGTGGAACACACAGGTTCCATCTGCTTCAGCAAAGCCCACACAATCACTGGCCCCTCTGCTGCTCTCCTACCACTGCTCCCATAGGAACAGTAAAAATGATCTTAGTTTTCTCTTCTGGAGAATTCTGCCTAAAGAGTCGACCAAATATTAAAACCATGCCAAATGTGAATTCTTAACTCCATCAAATGTATTCTCTCTTGGTGTACATGGGGTGTTCCTTTGATTATATATTTAGATATTCACAAATCAAAACAAGTTGAGATCTCCTAAGTATTTTTAAATTTTCATGGAGATAACTTTATTATTTTAAAATATATTTATTTATTTTGAAAGAGACAGAGACAGCACGAGTCGAGGAGGGGAAGAGAGAGGATCCCAAGCAGGCTCTGCACTGTCAGGACACAGCCCGATGTGGGGTTTGAACTCATAAAACCATGAGATCATGATCTGAACTGAAACCAAAGGTCAGATGTTTAACCAACTGAGCCACCCAGGACCCCAAGATAACTTTTTTTTTTTTTTTAAGTTAGAGAGAAGAAACCAAAAGACAACAACAAAACAAAAACAAAAAACCCAACTCAATCCGATCTTGCAATTTGTGAAGTACTATCATATACAAGTTAGTAACCAGCCATTTTCAGAGTTAGCAGCCTTCTCTTCCAAGATGAAATCTAGTAACGTTTCCAGATGTACTGTAATCTCTCTTCTAGCTATAAATCATTACTTCCTATCATTCATTCATTCTGCTTGCTCCTCTCAGTCAGGAGGACCGATGCCCAAAGGCACAGAGCTCCAATGGTGTGACACTGGGATATGCTTTAAACCAGTCCTTGAGAGAATAAGGGCACTGGGAAGAAGATGAATCCATGATTCATTATTTTGCTGTGGTAATCCTCATAAATACAACAGAAACAGAAGCATTCAGGACACCCTTAACTGTCTAACAGCTAACAGGGCCTTGAGATCTCATTGTGATTCCTAAACGGTAAACAGGAATTACTTTTCATGTAATTTGGATACATCTAATCCAAACAGCAACAGTCCAAGTCACTCAAGTTCAGAATGCATCAATTTTTTATTCCACTTCCGTTAACAAGATATTTGTAGGTCTATTCTACATCAATGCACTATACTAAAGGTAGTCACAGAAAGGCTAAAAAACATGCTGTATGTCCTGAAAAACACATGTTCTAGGGCAGAGGCAGACGGATACACATTACTATTCTACAAGTCAGATAATATGCAGTATTATGGACCGATAAACAAATAATCAGAAAAAGCTCAGTGGGAACTATGTGCATCTAAACATCACACTATCTGAACTGGATCTTGAAGGACAGGCAAAAAGGACACAATGAAAGGGTTTTAAACAGTGGAACGATATGATCCTATTTGTGATTTAGAAAGATAATTTTGGCAGTAATACTGACAGTTATCTTTTGTTCACAGTGAAGCTAGTAACTTAACCCTTTCCTTAAAATTAAATGACAATAATTCATTCAAGACTATATTACCTATATACCATATAGTAATGAAAACCGAAGCTTTACTTATTCAGTAGATTTTAATTGCATGGCAACTATGTGTAAGGCATTATGTCAGACCCTAGAGACAGAAAAAAGAAAGTCCCTCCTTCCTTCCAAGGAGCTCTTATCAAGAGCGACAAAGTGCAATGGAACCCTTAATATGGTGTTAAAGGAGGTAAACTGGTGAACCAGATGGGGGGAGAGTAAAGGTGCATTTGGGAAATACCAGCTCACCGTGGTTAGGCAAGCACAAAGATTGGGAAGGGATTGTCTACAAAGAACATGTAAGATGAAAAAAGATGGTCAACGAGATTGGGTCAGCAAAAAGCTACCACTTAGGGGACAAAGGAAAAATTGACAAATGAAATAAAAGGAGTAGAGAGCAAGGACAATCCAGCCAGTGTCAAATATAGAGTGAAAGACCTTCAAAAGGAAAGGGAATAGTCATTAGCAATAAACTCTACAGAGGGGACAAGTGAAGCCTGAAGCAAATCAACTGGGCTTAGAAGCTGGGGGTCATAGTGGTCATTTACTAAACCACTTCCTGTAAATGGGGGAGACTGAAAATGGGGACACACAGCATGAAGCAACACCAGAGCATGGAAGGTACTGAATCTTGACAATGAATACTTAAGAATTACTCCTTTATTACTTTTTAAATATGAATTAGATTTTTAAAGAATTGTGCATGATAAAAAGAAATATATGAAAATAGACTAATGAGAGACAAAGTATTTGACATCCCATTTCATTCTAACATTGATTACAACACTCCTGCTAATACACAATGGGGTATTTCGATGTTGAATTTTAATTTTTATCTTGAGCTTGCAGGTGGCAAGATTTTACTTCTGGCAGTTTCACAACTATACTTGAAAGGGTCCCAAGACCTTAGTAGGCAGCAGCTAGACAGATGGTCAAGGTACAAAGACATTCTGCATCTTTTTTTTTTTTTTCTAGAGGTCTTTAAAACCAAATGGTGTCATTAGAATGTAAAGCTTATTCAGCATCTGACTACTGGGATAGTCAAGGTGTTTTAAAAGCCGTGTCTGAGATAAAAGATGGCAAAATATCTGATCCACTCCACCAAGAGAGATGAAAAGGAGGAAAAAAAAAAAAAAAAAAACTTTGACTACCTTAAAAACGTTTTTTTTTTAATAATAATGTTTTAAATCAATATTGTTTTTGTTAAAAAAGCAGAGTACAAGAAATGAGAGGGATGGTGACAGTGCCATTTAGAATAGTTACAAATCAAATCGCTTGTCCTTATAAACAAAGGCCTATTTATTTCTTGAAGTAGCCACATGGATGTCTAACACTTTGCATTATATTTTCATAGTCAATAAAATAATCATTTAGGTAAATAAAATCATAGGAGTGCAAACTCAACTGGCAATGGCACAGAACACATGCACCGAGGTAGAAGGGGATTAAAAATGATAGGTTAATCTTTAAAAAACACAAAATGTTCATAATTGCTTGGCACAAAAAGAGTACTTCTTCATATTATAAGGAATTTAAGAATCCTAGCACGAAAATCACTTACCTAGCTCTTCATTTTCAATGACTTCAAATGTGGCCCAGATATCACCTTTCACAGGAGTTACATTTTTTATCGCTAATATATCATTAGTTAATTCCTCTGCTTCCATCACAGGAGAGATCTGCAAGAGAAGCAGAGTTTCTTCAGAATGTATGGCAACACAGAAACAGCCATATGACAGAGCCAATAGTGGTCACTCCATCCACCAACCTATGACCCTCTAAGGTCCTTCCGCAGTATGTTTACTTAGCTTCTCTAAGCACACAGGGAAAAAACAAACAAACAAACAAACAAACAAAAAACGGCCTGTTCAGATCTTCTCCATAAAACAGAATACACTTTAATGTGAGTGCATGAAGAGACTGCAATATAGACATAATCAGGGAAATTATGTTTTTTCTCACTCAGTGAGCAATTAGGGAGAAAAGAAAAAAATGTACCTAGTCATACACAGAAGAACCTTCACCAGACAGTGAGTCCAACAGCATTCTAGGAGTAAAAACTTTCACCCACCAGTTCTATATTCATGAGTTCGAAGTGGTTTCGTTGATTCAGTCTGGGTCCTAAATTATACACAATCGACTGCTATCCACCATGCCAAAAAGCCCCAGGGTCTTAGTGGTCTATGGTGTGCCCCGCCATGCCAAGTGACAGACGGCGGGGTCCCAAAGCACGCTGGAGCCAGGACTGCAGGGCAGAGGGCAGAGTCTGCAGCGCCAGCCCCGAGGCCGGCTCTACAAGAGTCCCAAAGCCTGAGGCCATGGCATAAGCACACTGTCTTCTTCAGGGACTTTTGGGATTTTTGATTCGTTTCTTCTTTTTTTTGTTTTTGCCAATCTTAAATGCATACTGGACAAAAGCAAGCTGGCTTTCTTCAATTTGAATTTGGTTGTAACGGTAAACAAACAGAAGATGTCTTAAACATTAGGATACTGCGACTGCTACCTAGTTTGCACATTTTCAGTGAAAGTATGTACCTGTTTAAACATTTCTTCAAACAGGAATGTGCTTATTGCCATTTCTCCTGTCCATTACTATCACGGGCACATCGCATGTATGTAAGGATCACAGAACACTTTCCGTTACAGGTAACTCATACGGTCTATTTTCTAGACTTCGTGGAATTTAGTGCTTTCTTTGGAATATATTAATGATACAATGAAGTTCACTATCTTTTATTTTAAACAGCCCAATAAAATATAATCTTAAAAAAAAAATCTCACCATCTGGGCAAAGTGGAAAACTGCAGTAGAAGCATCAGATGAATCATTTCAATAATGCTGTTCATCTGAATGGCTCTGACATTTTTTAAGAAGCAGAAGCCTTTCTTAAAAAAATAAATTACTGAGAAGACGAATTGGGCAAGAGAGGCAGCAAGTGCCTCAGGTTGACATGGGAGTAAAAACTGGAACTCGATTCCTTGTCCCAGAGGGCTCCCAAGGACAGAGGACTCCACTAACTGCACATGGTACACTTTGCAAATATTACTCTAAGGAATATACAAATCAGTATAATGAGCATCAGGGTAGGAATCTGATAACCAAGGTATGCGTTCTGGCCCTAACACTTTTAATTCCCAGTTTGCATGCATGTAAACTTGAGTCATTTCCTGCTTCACCTACCTCCTGGGATTGAGGTAACAACCAACTGAAATGAATATACCTGAACGCTTTTCTAAAGTTTTAAGCATGAAATAAATGTTAATGATTATTTTTACATAGTTTTTGTTATGTTTTTTAAAGAGAAGCTGGAGCTCTTGTAGGTGAAACTAGGCAGTCCTTTACGTGCATTTACTTAAAATAAGAATTTTGCCCAATTATAATAACTTGTGAAATCTGATGTGGCCAAGGAGTGGCAAGGCTTCTGCGACTTAGGAACAAAACGTATTACTGTAGCAGTTCACTCTATGTTCTGAGTTAACCAGTGCCACGGAGACACAATATGTAATCATTTAAAAATATAAATTAATAATTATAATGCATTAAATGAACCTAAAGTCAGGAAATACATAAGATTCTCTTTAATTCTTGGAATTTAGATGGCAAAGTGTCTTCTTCATACATAGAATGTAGTCTTACTAAGTGGGAATCTGAATTATCACTATTCCCCTCCCTAAGGCAGACTAAGTACTGAATACGGCAGCATGAGAGGGATACTTTTAATTCAGAAAAAAAAGAAAAAAAAGATTCATATTCTCAAAAAAGAAAAGCGTTATCCAATATTCAAGTAAACTGGAAGACAGACAGTCTAGGATACAAGAGTGGAAGACTATTAATAAATAAGAAAAATAATATAGGACTAGTAGTAATTATTAAACACTTAAGTGCCAAGCAATTTACTGTTTTACACGCAGTATCTTACTGAGGACTCACATCAATGATACTATGTAAATGCTCTAATTTTTCCTCATTTTATAGGCGAGATGATGGGGGCTCAGACGGAGTAAGCTAACTGGCCTGGTGTTAAGAAGGTAGGAAAGGGAGGAGCCAGTATTTGAGCTCAGGCTATTTTTTAGGACCTACAGAATATCCGAACCATAACCTAAAGCACAGTAAGAGGTTCTCTTTCCAAATAACTAAGATATGGAATTTCTGGAGAATAGTAGAATAAAAAGTCAATCCTATCAATCAATCGTGGTTTGAACTGGACAGGTGAAATAAAATACAAGAGATGATGGAAAATTCAAGATACATAAATTAATGTGTATTAATATTTGCAACTTCCAGAAGTACTCTTTACATCCATCTTTAGGACTCACCCGAATTATAATACTGCGGTCTGGTTCCTTCTTTTCTACATATACTTCAATTAACAAATCTCCAGCCTGGGAAACCTAGAAAAGGGCAGATGTGAAAATAGCAAATATAGGTATGTTCTGAGAACATACTTATGACACTTAAGACAGAAAGTCCTTGTCCTTTTTCTAAATATTTAATAATAATGAAATGAGCCTGTTAATAGCACGATAATACTCATCGTCCAGATGTGGCTAAGAAAAAGGAATCTACACAAAGGATGTAATCATAGTGCCAGTTTTTCATCTCTTAGTTAAGAATTTGCTGTCCTGAAAAACTCTTATATTCTTACTAAAATAATAACTCTGTCTACAACAGGGATATTTGGACTTCAAAAACAGAAGGTGCAAGAGCCATCCCCATGTATGTTAATAGGAGAAACAAAATAAGGAATGAAAATGATCAATGTGTAATTGTGCTTTAACCTACAGGGCGGGTAAATATCCATAATTTAAAGGGAAAATAAGTGTTGCTAAATTTTCAAAGAGCTATACCCCAAAACTGAAATTTAAAGATAAATTAGGTTGGAGCTATATTAAAACTATAAAGAGAGGAAGTATATTTAGCAAAGAAAAAAAAAAGTGAAGTGACAGAATAAGATAGATGATAAAGAGAGGTTTTTGTTTTAATTACTTTCAACCAAGCATTAACTGTGACATTATTTGGGTCACTATCAGAGATCAGGAGACATATTAAGTGAAGAAGAGACACTTCTTAATAAAATAAAAACCATAAGATACCAGTATGTAGATCGGCATTATAATGTGGAAAAGATTAATACAGAACTTAACCAATCTATGAAAAATATTTTGAGTAGTTTTTCAGAAATTACTTTAAGTTATACTAGCCACGTAGAAATAGTATCTCACAATTTAAAAAAATGGTCGTAACAGAGAAACAATCCTTCTGAAGTTAAATTTGCCTAAGAATAAAACCTGATGAAACAATTAGTAAGGAAAACATTAAAATATGTACTTTGAAGAAGTGTGTTTAATTATTCTGGCATTATAGACCTAGAAAAGCTTATTTCCAACTTTTCTTCCTCACTTCCGATGATACACAAAAATTCTAGGAAAGAAAAGATACAGTTGACAGTTCTACTTTTCACTGTGTTTGCATAAACAACTCTCCAGGAAGGACATATTTTAAAAATTAAAAACGCAAATACAAAGGACTCATAGAGTGAAGCCAAAACAAGAATAGCTAAGAAATTCAAACATATAAGACATAGAGCCGGTCAGAAGAATACACCAGAGTAGAGTTTTAAATGGATTAGAGAAAACGTAAGAACAGATTTTTCCAAAGTATTCTACTTTTCCTGTCCAATTACTACTATTTTATAGACCATTCTTTTCTTCTATTTCCTTATGTATACTTAATTAAAAAGCAGCCAAGACTCATTTCATTATTGTAATATGAATATAAAAGATAAGAATGCAGAAGGACACTCATACTTTATCTAATCACAACACAGGTAACGCTGCCAAAGATTATCCCTTGGGCTCGCACAGCCTTTATTTCATGACTGAAACTCCCTCCTCCCCTCCACCCCCCCCCCAAAAAAAAAAGAAAAACAGTCATTCAAGACAACTAACTGATAATGAGGCAAATTTCTTAGTTTTGCAGCTAACTCTTCTGGAGGCTACATTAATTCCTTAGGGCCAAAATGGAGGAGATGCTTTCGTAGGTAAGTACTGTCACAGTACTAGCACTCAGGGATCGTGGGCACTGGACTGGCAGCCCTTTCTCCTCTCCTTCCTGGGGAATAGTAGCTCCGATGACTTCTCTAATATTTCAGGAATGAGGCAAATTTAGAGATTGACTAATAAGGAAGCATTTGCCTCATTCTCTGAGTGTATCTGTAAACAGAACATATTTGACCCATTTATATCATTTACATTTATATCCAGAATCCACTACAATTCCTAGTGATTAGAAGAATATTAAATACCAATTTTAAGAAAGTTCAATGAATGCTCATCAAACAAGCAAAGGTACCCTGGAAAATGGAAGTGCATCCTGAACACACAAGTCCAATATAATGCGACTGAGGAAAGCAAAAGGAGATTCAGAAAATAGTCAATTTCAGACATAAATCAGCGTATGTTACAAAGATGACATTAGAAAAATTTCCACTAATATAATCATCTGAGAGCATGCAGAGCAAAAGCATAGAAGAAATAATTTATATTTTCAAAATCATAATGGAAAGAATCATTATGGAGCTGAATTTTCAACTTAGTCTTGTATTTCTTTGGCTTTAAATGCTTCCTTTGAAATCCATTGGTATTTTTAATAATGCATTTGTAACTAAAATTTGATTTTATAAAGGGCATTTGATAAGATTAATAATGATTTTTCCTTCTGTATTTTGAAAAATTTACATTAACATACTTTGACATTTCACCTATAAGCATCATGCTGCAGAATTAGACAACTATTTTATCTAGGTTCTTTTATCCCCATCACTTTTACCTTGCTTCAAATAGGAACTTGAAAATAAATACAACAAATGTCTTTACTTACAACAGAAGTTTTTGTTTTTTGTTGCCTTTAAATTTTTTTTTTTTTATTCTTTGGAGATCTAACTATTACTACTCACTTGAGTGTCTTTCCACTTGGTAATAAAGCTATTTTCTATGTCCATTTGTTTGACTTGGTCTTCTTTAACCTGTTTAAAATATAATTTGGGACATTCTAATAAAATACAAGGACTGATGGTACTCATCCTCACATAACTCTTCCAGGAATTTAAAGACCAACAGTTTAATAATAAATGAGAATGACCATCTTAATCAGCATGGGCCCACATAGCTAGGGCAGAAATAAAGCCAACATGATATAGCCTAATAAAGTTCAGAGTATTTTATGATGACATCACTTCAAGCTGCAGATTCCATGAATGGAAGCTGTATTGCTAAGTCTCGTAATAAGCAAAAAGGCTAATGAGTGATTTGTTAGAGTTTCTGTAGGCTACAAGACAAGATGTATTCCTCAAACTGAAATGCTTGTTAAGGGCTTACAAAATTTCTCCCATTTAAAGTTGGGGTTAGCAAAACTACGAAGATAACCATTTATTTTTTATTAATGTAACAGTACAAATATAGAAAATAAAGAGAGCATGTAAAGCCACACATTATTTTTTCCCTAGTTCTTTCATTTCTCAGCATCAGAATTATTGCAAAGAAGCTGCTGTTGATCAAAAACATAGGACACATATAGAAAGAAATAAAGAGATCGAAGAGCAAAGAGAATACAACAATCTTGGTGTCCATTCCTATAAAATTAAGATACAAAGGGTGTGTTTTTATTTTATTAAAACAGAGTTTCTTTCCCTTGGCTAAGGAATCTTGCGATCACTTATTATAAGAATATAAGAACTCTATAAAGAATAATCTATTACATTAACCCATTTAATTTCAACTGACATATCCATAACCCTGGAAAACAAGAGGTCTTATACAACACCACTTAATAGAGTGTCCCAAAAGGTTAAATGCAACCATTCCAGGGGTAATTAAGATGTCAGTGTTAATGAAGTGATGGAGTTGGACCTTTGACCCAAATACCCTATATTCCCATGTTCAGATCCTGAGCTTATTTCCTTGATTTTTACTTCCTTCAACTAAGAAATAATCCTTATTCCAATAGTTTTCTGATGAAACATGAATATATTAACTTCATAAAATAGCAAATTGAAAGTCAAATAATTAGAACAGACTTAGTAAAAACCACAGAACATTATTTCAGGATTTTCTTCATTTCCAATTAGGACACAATTAAAATAAAACACTAAAATACATTCAATTGCAGAATTTATCATCTTGGTATTTATTACCAAATTTGTGAAATTCACAATTTCACACCTCTAAGTAGACATACTTAATGCATACACATACGGACAAGGAAAAAAAAGTCATAGAAAGTCTAATAAATAGAAATATTCTGTCCAACAGACACCAGATGGCTTTCAAAGGAGCCATATTTAAATGAATGGCTACAGCTAAAATATCTACTCGTATCTAAAATATTAAAAATCATGTAACTATGCTTTATATTTAGATATTCATAAAGACGTGATTATAAACATCCTACAATATAAATTTTTATTTGCCAACAGTAACATCGAAACAATTTTAACAAGGGCAGGATATAAAATATTTACCTCAAATATCTCAACATAATTATTAATTAAGTCCTCGATTACATTCACTTCTTCACTAGTTTGTCCTTTAGTTTGAAACAAACAGGATGAAAAGACCAAGGCCAAATTATGGGCATTCATGTGATTGATTTCTGAGCATTTCTGAACCCTGTTAGAGAAAAGCATAGCTCGTTATAGCACACTTCATAGATTTAACTTATTATTATTTAACCCATACACATCAAAGTCTCCGACAGAAGAGGCACGGTGGTGATTTAAAGAACAATGCACAATATTTTATTCTGAGTAGTTTACAGTGGAGTTAAGAATATAAGAAAAAAACTACTATTAAAGAAGATATGACTACAAATTATGAAGCAGACTACAAGTTATCACTTGTCTCTGGATTGGATAAGACCCACCAAGACAATGGTGCAACATGAGGCTAAGGCATAAAGATGTGCTTAAACAATTGTGTAAAATGACTAGTGGGGTTGAAGTATGAATGAAAGACGGAAAAGGAAGCAGTAGGTAAGTAGGAAAAATGGTAAGAAAGGTGAATTGGGAGGCATACAATAGAGAATTCCGAATTCAAGTTTCTGAATTCCAAATTCAAGGTTCAAGGCTGAGCTGAGTTTTCCAAGAAGTGCAAATCAGATGAGAAAATACTTTGCCGTGTGTGTTTGTACGATCATCCAAAGTAGGATATTCTTTCTCAAAAAGCAAACAATTTACAAATACCATTATACTTTGACTGGCTACAACTAAGAGGGTCTTTTTACAGTGAAGAGACATGAACAGAGGAGTCAACTCTCCCCATGAGTAGGCCACAAAATTTGGGTCGTACAAAGAGCACTTAAAGTTTAGTTCACCCTGGAACAACATAGTTTGAACTGTGTGGGTCCACCTCCATGTGGATATTTTTTCATAAATATAGTAGAGTAATATAAATATATTTTCTTTTATGACTTTCTTAATATTTTTTCTCTAGCTTACTGAATTGTAAGAATACATATATTTACCATATGTATTCTTTTTTTTTAATTTTTTTAATGTTTATTTATTTTTGAGAGACAGAGAGACAGAGCGTGAGCAGGAGAAGGGCAGAGAGAGGGAGACACAGAATCCGAAGCAGGTTCCAGGCTCTGAGACATCAGCACAGAGCCCGACGCGGGGCTCGAACTCAAAGACCGCGAGATCATGACCTGAGCTGAAGTCGGCCGCTCAACCAACTGAGCCACCAGGCGCCCCTATATGTATTCTTATATGTATAATACATATAACATACATGATAAGTATTAATTGACTGTGTATGTTACTGGTAAGGATCCTGGCCAACAGTAGTAGCGAAGTATGGGGAAGTCAACTTACATGTGGATTTTGACTGTGTGAGGGAGCACTGCCCCTAAATGCTGCATTGTTCAAGGGTCAACTATAGTCACAAATGTTAAATGCAAAGTGATTTAAAAAAAACTATAGGTGTCAACCCAATAAAAAGAAATTTACACCAATAAAAATGCATGGATAAGAACTATAAATGATACACATGTGAGTATCTATTAATGCTATTTGCTACTGACTATAGATAATAGCACCCTGCTCAACTGCCTAATTACATTTGTAAATTTTTAAAATAACATATTAAAAAGGAGAGACCAACTGTATCAAAGGAATAAAACAAGACTAAGCTATAAAAAGTAGATTCTAGTAGTTACCAAAAAGGGTAGAGATGACAGGAATATATATATGATGCTGTAAGAAACTCACAATAAAATGCTGCACTGCATAGCAGAGACTAAGTAAGTGCAATCATCCTATGTGATTTATAAGATGCAAAAGGAATTGCAAGTTAATAGAGGAGGGTGTGATAATTGTGGACATCCCTCTCAAAACCACGTCTGTACTCTTATCACAATAAATTATAAACATCTGGACAATTTATCGGCAGGTCTGCCTGTGTTACTAGAATCAAAGCATCTTCCAGTCAGGGACTGTGGCTTTAGTCACTCTGGAGTGCATAATAAATATCTGGTGAATGGAATTAAGTAAATGTTAGACATGGAGGAAGCGATCTGTTATTTGGGGCAGGGATGGAATTAAATGCTAAATCAACCTGACCTTACCAAATAGACCTCTCAAATTGCTGACGACTCTATCAAACATTCTCACCTTTTTTGAGACTTCCTTCCGCAATAGCATCTTCCTTTGCTACTCTTCACCTCATTTCTCTTCTCTTCCATTTCTGCAGCTGCCTTAATTTCTAGCATAAAGTCCAAGGAATATAGTATTTTCCTTTCATTTCTCTGCCCCACATGCTATCATTCCCAAGTGTTCCTATTCAACCCACTGAGTCTCTTTTCACTCTGCCTTTCTCATTAGAAGCAAAAGACAACTGTTTCCTGATTAGTTTCTCTTTGTCTATTCCAATCTCTTTTCAATCAATCCCACTCATGGGTTATTGCGCTAAAACAGACTTGATCAGTCACTCTTTATTGCTTAAAGGAATAAAATCTGAATGTTTTCACATGACCACCTGAGCCTTTCACAATCTCCTGCCAGCCAACTACACACCAGCTCATCTCCCAGCACACCTGTTTCCTAGAAAACATCCGCCACTCATGTCTTGTTACTTATCTTTCACACCTAGTTCGCACACCTCTTTCAATGTGAAGCGTCTTCTGGATGTCAACACAGAACAAATGACTCAGTCTTTCCTCCCATGTTAAAATTCTCTATATTAAAATCTGTTCCAGTGTTGATGTGTTTCCCTAAGAACTATAAAATGTCCCGCAGAACTCCTGTGCATTCGCTGTGACATCCAGAGGTCCCTGATGCTCAGTTTACAAACTGTGGACTTAAGACTCTTTGTCATTCATGTATTATCATCAAATGTTTCTGTTCACCTGGAATTTTCAAAGCCACTGTTTTGTACATAGGAGCTAAAATATATGTCAGTTGAAGAAACGGAGGGAGAGGGGAAGGATGAGAAGGAACTCATGATCTCAAACTCCAATCTGAATTAAGAATTTTAAGGACAATTATGTGTAACTCAATGTTCAAAATATTAACTTAATAAACTGTAGCAGCCTGGTCATATATTAAATATTTTTTTAAGTTTATTTGAGAGAGAGAGAGAGAGAGTAAGCACGTGAGCATGAATGGGGTAGGGGCGGGGGCAGAGAGAGAGGGAGAGAGAGAATCCCAAGCAGGCTCCAAGCTGTCAGCACAGAGCTGGATGCAGGGCTAAATCTTATGCACTGTGTGATCATGACCTGAGCCGAAACCAAGAGTGGGACCCTTAACTGACTGAGCCAACCCTGGCACCCCTAAAATTTTGGAAGAAAAATCTGTCCCAATGTCTTGTAAGAATTTCTGAATCTAGACTGCAAATAAGATAGTTTCAGTAGAATTCAGCTTCACAAAAATGCATTCAACAGTGTACTGCATTCATGAAGGAAGCTACAATGATATATTCCTTAAGCCATATTTTCACTTATTAAAGTTTCTGTAGTAATTCTTTCTGACGGCAAAACCAACAGATAAACCTTGTTCATTTTAACTGAAAGGGTTATTTTCAAACATTTCCTCATCCTTCAGAGATCTCATTTCTCAAGCTACTACTATATTTTTCCTGTCCTCCCAGGCGAAGGAAACTACATACCCTGATGTAGAAAATATTTTTGACTTTTAAAATTTTGTCATCTGGGGGCGCCTAGGTGGCTCAGTTGGTTGAACATCCAACTTCAGCTCAGGTCATGATCTCGCGGTTTGGCAATTCAAGCCCCGCATCAGGCTTTCTACTGACAGCTCAGAGCCAGAGCCTGCTTCAGATTCTGTGACTCCCTCTCTCTCTGCCCGCCCCCACTTGTGCTCTATCTCTCTCAAAAATAAACATTAAAAAATTAAATTTTTTTTCTCATCTGTTCAGCAGTATGAGGCTAAAATATTAGGATTAGGTTAGATACAAATTGATAAGGAAAAAAAAAAAAGTTTATGAAGAGTTCATCATGAGAAAATACTGTGCTCACAGATTCCTGCTAGAGAACTCTGGTCTTTGGACTTTTTTTCTCTTCTCCAGCTTCCCTCTTAAATGAGTTTTAAAGTTTGTGCTTATATACTGGATTCACTTGACGATGCTGTACATGCTTATTTCTAATTCGTTTAGGAAATGTCCCAGGCATGCTATTTATCTGAAATGGGTCTTAACTACAGAAAAACACTAAAGTGATAGTTTGCTGGGAATTTTATTTAAAAACCATTTTCTTCACCCATCTGCTCATCACCCACCTCCTCTCTGGCAACCCGTAGTTCTTCTCTGTATTTACAAATCTGGCTTTTTGTCTTTTTTCCTTCTTTGTTCATGTTTTTCTTAAATTCCATATATAAGTGAAATCGTATGGTATTTGTCTTTCTCAGTTTGACTTACTACATTTATATAATATCCTCTAGGTCCATCCGTGTTGTTGCAAATGACAAAAACCTCATTCTTCTTTATGGCTGAGTAATATTCCACTGTGTGTATATGTGTGTGTGTGTGTGTGTGCGCGCGTGCGCATGTGTGTGTGTGTATCACTACTTCTTTATCCATCCATCTGCTGATGGACACTTAACATTGCTTCTATAACTTGGCTATTGTAAATATTGCTGCAATAAACATTGGGGTACATATATTTTTTAGGATTAGTGCTTTTATTTTCCCTGGGTAAATACCCAGTAGTGGAATTACTAAATTGTATGGTAGTTCTATTTTTAATGTTTTGAGGAACATCCACACTATTTCCACAGCGGCTGCACTAGTTTACATTCCCATGAATAGAGCAGGAGGGTTCCCTTTTCTCCACATCCTTGCCAACACTTGTTATTTTCTGTCTTTTGGACACTAGCCATTCTGACTGGCAGAAGGTGGTATCTCATTAGAGTTCTGATTTGCATTTCCCTGATGATAGTGATGTTGAGCATCTTTTCATATGTCTGTTGGCCATCTGGATGTCTTTGGAGAAATGTCTATTCAGATCCTCTGCCCATTTTTAATCAGATTATTCATTTCTCTATTGTTGACTAGTATATAAGTTCTTTATATACGTTGGATATTAACCCCTTATCAGATATATTATTTCCAAATATCTTCCCACATTGAGCAGGTTGCCTTGTTTTGTTGATGGTTTCCTCTGTTCTGCAAAAGCATTTTATTTTGGTGCAGTCCCAATAGTTTATTTTTGCTTTTGTTTCCCCTGCCTGAGGACACAGACCTAGAAAGAGGTTTCTAAAGCCAACACCGAGGAAATTACTGTAGATGTCTCTTCTAGGATTTTTATTGTTTCAGGTCTCACATTTAGGTATTTTAATTCATTTTCAGCTTTTTGGGGGTTTTTTGTTTTGTTTTTTTGTTTTTGTATCTGGTGTTGGAAAGTGGTCCAGTTCCATTTTTTCCCATGTAGCTGCCCAGTTTTTCCAGCACCACTTAAAGAGATGGGCTTTTTTTTCCCCATTATATTCTTGACTCCTTTGTTGTAGATTAATTAACCATGTAAGTGTGAGTTTACTTATGAATTCTATATTCTCTTCCATTGATCTATGTGTCTATTTTTGTGTCAGTACTATAAGGTTTCAATCACTATGATCACTTCGCTCTGTAGTGTATCTTAAAGTCTGGGACTGGGGTACCTCCATCTTTGTTGCTCTTTCTCAAGATTGTGTTGGCTATGTGGGATCTTTTGTATTTTGATACAAATTTTAGTGTTATTTGTTCTAATTAAAAAAATTATGTTGGTATTTTGATATGGATGGTATTAAAATTGTAGATTGCTTTAGGCAGTATAGACATTCTAACAATTTAATTCTTCCAATCTTTCTGCATAGTATACCTTTCCATTTATTGTATCATCTTCAGTTTCTTTTGTCAGTGTTTTATAGTTTTTGAAGTCTTTCACCTCAATGGGTAAGTTTATTCCTAAGTATTTTATTATTTTTAATGCAACTATAAAAGAGACTTTTAATTTCTTTCTGCTACTTCATTATTAATCTATAAAAATGCAATTGATTTCTGTGTATTAATTTTGGATCCTGCTACCTTACTGAATTCATGTATCGAATCTAGCAGTTTTTCAGTGAATTGAAGCCATTTCTAAGGTATGATGGATAATTCACAGTCACATATAGAAAGTCACCCATAGTACTTTAAGAAATAATGAGTTATAGAGTGCCATGTTTGAAATGTCTGGAAAAGCTCACAAAACCACTCACCTGTAAAGATGTTCGATTACAGCTGCCAACGTTGCTCGGTTGACCCCTGGAAGCGAACGTATAAATGCCCCATACTTTTTAATTCTTTCCTTGTCATCTTGAGTATCTAGAGGTTAAAAACAAAATAATTTTAGGCCTAAACTAATGGTCTGTATTACAAATTTGCCTTTTAACAGTATTTTAAAACAATATTCATTATTGTAGTTCACTAAATGATCTAACCAAGTTTCAACAGAATAAATATTCAAGATTCTATAACTCTGGAAAGGCATTTATATAGACATTCCATGGCAAGAAGATAGAGTTCTTATGCTTTCTAATTAAAACTGAAGCACTCTCAAAACCCAGGGATGCACCATATCTTCAACTTTATGAACTACTGGACTTCATCTAATAGAATATATTCAATTAATAACTAAAATTCGGGTACAAATTGAGAGATAAACTGAAAGTATTTAACTTTGCCCATGGGAAGATTTCAGTCTGTTATTTGCTAATGACATTTTATTTTTTCCCCCTTGTGAAATCATAAAAATCTTACCAAAACTAATGAACCATCTCAGATCTATGAGCTGTGTCCCTGTAGATCCATGTATAGGGGTCTTTGATCCACGCAGAGCATCTCTAAGTCTTTGGAAAAGGTAGGGGGCAGTGGAGGAAGTCATGTGCAGGCCTTGATAACTATGACACAGACTTAGAGAAAGATGCACCCTCTGTCACTGTCACTGACAGAACTTGGTTATAGAGAGGAGGATGAGAGGCAATTATGTTCTACTCTCCTAACCCCAGAAGTCTTAGAGAAACTAGACCCAGGAACCCCCAAAGTTCTAGACTCTAGAAGGTGTGCAGAAGTGTTTTTCTCTAACCTGCTAGCTTACAAGAAAAATAAAAGGCCATTCTTCAAATAAATAACTTGTGCTGACTTTGTAACTAAAGAGTATTGCACTTATATATTCCCTTACAATTCCCAACTACCTTAGGACACAAGACTTTTTCATTTTCTGTTTAGTCCAACCTATTCTAGTCACATAAAGCCAACAGCACATTAATGATTCTTCCAAAGTACATGGTCACTTGTAAAGGGCATTAGGATCTCTGGGGAGTAAGAAACTCTGTGGCACATTTTTGAACTACGCTCCTAGTCAAAACTGTAACTGTAGCTCCTTTGTACTGCTTTAGCCTACATATAAGATCATAAAAGTAAACATTATCATATTGACTTAATTCTGCTAATAGATGGCTCTAAAAGCAAGAGGGGAAAACACCAAAATTATATTCAAAGACTATTCTGGAAGTGAAGGAAGAATTATCGACCGTCTCTAGTAGAATCCAAATACCCTCTTACCACCCAGTTTCTAACTGTAATGGTATTTATTTAATAAGATGTTATTAATACTCAAGAAGTCATGCTAGTACAGCATATTTTCACAAATCTTATAAGGACAAAATAGATGATATTTTCAAAATAAAGCTTAAGCAATTTGAAAGTAAAACTTAAGATAGATTTCAGGTCGTATAGAAAATACGATGAAATATTCAGCTAGCCATAGACTTCAGACAACTTAATGGTGTTCTTAGAACAGATCATATATCATATAAATAGGTGGTATGACACTGTAAGGCATTCTTTGCCTCAGTGCACAAGACCCAAGAGGGCTCTCCTAGGAGGTCATCCAGAGAGTTCTGGTTTATCCTTGTCAGATCCAACATAGGGCACCTCTGACAAGTTAGGGTGAGCTATGTTGGATCTAAAAGCAAATGACTTTAAGGCTATTTGACCTAGCATCTAAAACCTTCTCCAAGTAAATTCTCAAAGAATTCTCATCCAAGTAAAAGGTGAACACATTCCTCTTTGACACTTGCTACTATTTACCAACTACCTACTCCTGGTAGACTGAAAACAGTAAAGACACCTTTGTCCTGGAACCTGACAATTGAGCAAAAGTATACTTGCTTCAAATTTTTGATAACTGATTTTACAATAAAGACAAATAGTCTTTATAAAATAGAGATGCTAAAATAACTTCATAGTTACAAAATTTTCTTGAAATAAAAATGGGGATGGCAAGGTAATTGGGCTTAAATATTATCTAATTCCAAATTTTATATTCCAGATAATCATGCAACCAACTCTTTGTGATTAGAGTTGAACCTATCGATTTGAGACATACTAGGAAGCAAATAAAAGTCTTCAGAATTGGTAGTTAAATTATGAAAAGCTTTATTTTAGTAACAATTCCAATCCCTTCTTGCTGACACTAATAAGGGTCATTCTTGGGAGAAGTTTTCAAACTGTGGATGTTTTATGACATCAGTTCAACACTAATCCTTTATAATATCATATTTATGTGTGAGATTAAACAAATAAATTCACTGAAAATATTAAATACTTTTATTGAAAAAGCCTATTCTCAACAGAGGCATGTTGTATTATCAAATTCAAAGGTCACTTTCCCAAAAAATCTCAAAACAGATTAAATGTGTAAGAGAAATATATTAGTAAATTATGGTAAAAAATTCAATGATAATTTTTAAAAAATTAAGGAGAAAAATAAAGACTGAAAATCAGTCTGAAAGTATTGTAGATATGTATGAAATGTTTGTGGTTTAATAAGGATTATATATAAATTATGGGTATGGGGACAAAGACTACAAAATAAGATGTAAAAATAAAAATAGTTCTATTAGAAAGATGGGAGGAAAGGTAATGTTTACATTTCAAAGTCTTCATTGTTGCAATGTTTTTGTAAAAGGAGTTAATTTTGAATTAATAGATGTAAATGTAGGTTTTGCTGAATCAATTTGACCCAAGGAGTGATTTAATAAATTACTTTTATGGAGTCATTTCTTAAATAGATTCTTACAGTGTAGCAAGTCTTTTCTTTTCTTTTCTTTTTTTAATGAAGGGAAAATGAAGAGAGAAAGAGTTTTAAAAAATATTGTTATGTATCCTACAGAAGTAGAACGAATGATTAAGGAAAGCCAAAGAGCCATATAGGGAAACCATATAAAATCAATCTTATATTAAACTTTTCACTTTAATCTTAATGAGAAATCAATAGCATACACGGATTTAACCGTAACACTTTCAAAGTTAAAGCAAACTAAACACTAAGAAATCTGAAAACTAAGAATTATTTTAACATACTATTTAGCAATTATTATTATAAATTTCTTTTGAGGTAGATATAAACAGCTACTGATATCTACACAATTTCTGTTCTAAGCCTTTAGGTACACTGTTCCTTTTATTTAAATCTGCCAATTATCAAAGATTTTAGAATATAATTATTAGATTAGAAGGCAAGCCTTCATTATGTTCCATATTATATGTAGTACCTAAAGCAGAGATCCAATATGGATAGAGCTCCTTGGTGAGAAGTGCATCATCGATGTCAGAGAGAAAATTTTTCAACACGCCTGTCACATCTTCAAGCTGATGTTTTCCAGCTCTCAATTTAAAGCTTCTTGCATCCTTTTTGAAACTCTCCAGGAGTTCACTTATATGCAAAGGATCACCATTCTTTTGATAGATGTATTTGCATCCTAAACCTTTGTTAAAAAAAAAAAAAAAGAATTTACATAAAAAAGGCTAAAATCAAAACCGACTTTTATAGTTTAGAAATAGAGACTTGTGTGTTGGAACACTGAGCCCAAAAAAATCATTCTCCAAGAGTTGACATAAACATGCATGAGGGGGGGGAAAGGTTTCCCCACCCCCTAATTTTAGTCCTTAAAATGATGAACAAACTTTTCAACTTTTAAGCAAGCTTTTAGCAAGCCCGTGGCCAGCCTCTCCCCCCTCATGTTCTTCATGGTATCTTCAAATGTTCTTTTGCCACAGGTGTCCTATCTTTACTCTGCCTCCCAGAATTCAAGCCTGTCTCCAGTTTCACTGATAAAAGTGTGGCACTCTGGTATAAATTTTCTTAACTCTTTGCACTCACATTTGTGTATTAATTTCTGTCTGTTCCCACTTTCACCTTCTTCTGGATGAAGAGTTGAATTATCTCCTTTTCAAAGTTACCGATTCATCAAGTGCCCATATAAAGTAAGAGGATGAGGAGTGAAGAGGAGTGAGGATAATGATGATGATGATACAAACAAAATTTTAAAGTTCTTCCTCTCAGGTCTCTGGTCTCTCTTCCTCCCAACCCCCAGCTGACTTTCCTATATTTATTCTTCCTACCATCTCATGCCCCTGTTCATCCTTCAACCATAATCTTGCTTCTGTCAAGCTATTGGGACCATCTTCATCAAGAATATCAACGACATCCTATTTCCTAGGTGCTTTCCTGTTTTTATCTAATGAGATAAAAATGAGTGGATGATACTCCAAATGAATCCATGCTAGAATTCTTTTACTGTCCTAGCTTTTATGACATTATAATCTTCTATCTTTCCCCCATTCCTCATGACTATTCTTCCAGTCCTCTATTCTACCATCTAGTATTTACTAAGGATTCCATAAATTCATCCTCAATTCTCTTCTCTTCCCTTCTCCACTACAAAATTCTCTGGGTGAACCTATCCAACTTCATCAGTTTAACTACTACATACACATTTTCACCCAGGTTTTCATTTCTAAGATTTCAAACAACAGACGCACACTTTAATATACAGATACTTTATAAATAGACATGCAACAAGCACTCACACCATTCTTATTAACAATTCAAAATAATCTAAGGAATTAGGTCTCCAGCCCCATTCACTATTTCACTTGCTAAGCTCAATCTGTTCTTTATCTTGTCCCTGTATCTCAATACATGACACTTCCTTCTCAGTCCTTTGTAAGTCAGAACTTTTCTTGCTTTCAATATTAAAAAGTCACATATTTTTCATCATAACCTTGCTCTCAAAACTGTCCCCTTCTTTCTATTCCATGTGCTATTATATTTTGCACTCAATTCCTCATTACATTTTCACAACTCCCTGCCCCTATTATCTTGTAGCCCTCCAGTCGGTCTCAACATTGATAACAGCTTGATCTGAAATACAAGTCTGTTGGGGTCACCAACATGCTTAAAAATCTGGATACTGTGCTCTCACTGCCTAGAGTACAAGTTTGAGGATTTATTATAATACCTAAAACTACACGAATAAGCTTAACCCTCCTGCCTCTTATCTACTGTTCTCATGCTAAGCTCTGGCCACAATGAACTATACAAAGTTCCCTCAATAGACAACTTCCCTCCTGACTCCATACATGAACACACACTGATCCTCCTTTGAGAATCCCGATTCCCTTCTTCTCCTAACTAGCTCCTGTTTTCTCTTAAGACTTATGGTAAGCACGTCTTACCCCCGAAGCTCTCCCTGTACCAACTCCCGAACCTCTCTACCATAGAATGTTGTACACTTGAGATGTAACTGCCTAGTTGCTTAAAGGTCTTCAATTCACGAATCTGTAAAAAGCTAGAAGACATGGATCATGTCTTGCTCTCTATGTACAGTGACTCTACCATGACTAGAACTTAGGAAGCATTCAATAAATGTTCATTTAATGCAAGAATAAGCAATATCTACAAAAACAAAAACAAAACTGTGACTAAGTTTTTGATCTTAAGTTATATTCCTAGTTGAGTGGATTTCTAAAAGTTGCTACTCAAATAAATTAACTGCATGCATAATTTTGTTGACATAAATTAAAATAATTCCCAACAACTAACTACTATAACTCTTTTTAAAAAATTAAAACTCTAAAAATTTGACTGTGAACTTGGTCAAGTTCAAATCTTGACACCGTGAACACAAAAAACTGGCCTTCGGACTTTAATACAAAGGTCAGAAAGTTCAAAATAATTGTGACTTGTAAAGGCTTTGAGTCCACCATCTTAATTCTATTAATCACTGGGCCTTTTCTAAGTGTGTATCGTATCTTCCCTAGTATATATGCTGGTAACATCGGGGTTTTCCCAATATTCCGCTCATTAAAAACAAAACAAAACAAAACAAAACATAGAGTCTTTCATTGGCTTCATTACTTTAATATAGAAGTTAATGTACCTTGTGCCAGAGTTACAAAGTAGTTTTAAGGTATAAAATTTAGTTGAAAATACTTAATGACTTTAAATTCAAAGAAACGCCACAAAGAAACTTGTGATTTCCCTAGAGAAACCTTAAATTGGATACACTGGAGCTAGTAGTTATTTTAATCATTTCTCAGCTTAAGAAAGACCCAATACCATTATGAAACTAACATGATGTGAAAATCCCCAATGAGGTTATGCTCTTGCTAAAACATAATATGTGTGCAATTCATTTATATCAATGAAATCCAAGGGTGCTAATACTGAATGACTAATAAATGAAGATGATAACCTTCCTCCTCCCCCATTTTCAAATAAACAATGATTACCATTGATAAGAAAAGTATACTATCGTACGAAGGAATTTCATAGAGTAACAGCCACACCATGTGACTGCATACATATTTACAGTAGATACACAATTCAAAGATCTATAATTTGAACACAGTGAATCTGAATATCAATGATAATTATACTTGAATTACATATGAACTAATCAAAATACTTAAAGTGCCATTCTCCCCAGAAAACATTAATATATACATATTATAAATTTAATTTCTAATAATTATTTTCTTCACAGTCTTTGTTATTTCTAACATTTTGCTCATAGCAGTTTGTTGTCAGTTCTCATTACTGAACCCATGATTCATGGCTTTGTCTTTAACTTTTTACTCCCACTGCTGTATTTCCAGTACCAAGATCAATGGCTGGAACACAACAGACAATAAATAAGTAACAAACTAATAACACAATGTTTTACTGCAGCTTTCTCACTGATTACACCTTCTTTTCAAATTAAAAGCACCCAAGGACACTTCTAATATTAACAACAACAACTAAAAAAGGTTAATTACCTTCCCAAATACAAGATCAATCATTTTAGTCTTTTCCACACTTGCAATCTAAATCAATGGCACTTATCTACAGATTAAAAGGTAGAAAACATTTTTATATTTAAAATATAGCTTATAATTTTCTACCTTTTAGAGTATTGAGGAAATATGTAACAAAGAAGGAATGTGAGGAATTCAAATTCGAAAATAAACATGAAGACTCAAGGAATACTTTTTTTACTATTACAGCTATTATTTTGAAATGAAGCTAGCCCATGTTTATGTCAACCAACTGTTTTTTACTTGCAAACTATTCATAAAACTCTGTTAAAATTAAGTCAAAACTATTACAATAACCATGATTTTTAACATAAACATGTGAATAATACCATGTTGAATGAAATAAATGCACACATACTTTGAATGCATGTCAACAACAAAAAAATTCTTTTACATATTGTCCCACAATTTATCACTTCCAAAACATGTTTAGGAAACCCACTGCATTCCCTTAGACTTTACTGTAACCTCTTTAACCTCAAAAATATAGTCTTCACCCTATTTTTAATATACATCTTACAATATAGATTCTTTCAATATGGCATTTAAATTTTTTATGCACGTAAAAGAAGAAGAATATGGTAGAAGTACGTTGTGTAATTTAAATTTTATTGGGAGAAGGAATGGCATTTGACTGAATGGTAACTATGTTTTTATTTTTCACTGATGTACTTACAAATATAAAGAGCTCTAATACAGCCCAATGGAGGAACCACTTAAAAAAACTCTAAGAATGATACTATGAGTTCTGGGGGTTGAATAAAAACTCTGCAATACTTACCATACTGTGTAACAAATGCTATACAGCTGTTCACAATAATGGGAACATCATTTTTGCTGAGCTGCTGATCTTGTAATGCATTACCATCTGTACCTGCTGCTTTTTCAATTGCAGTATGCCAGACTGTGAAATCCAACTTGGTATGCCCATGGATGTATAATGTTCTGTAAAGTGTAAAAGCATTTCAAATTATATATTTTTTTAAAATTCTGACTTCTAGACAGATTATCTTTAAATCCATGTAAATGTGATCTTCTCTCATCCACGAGAAGAAAAACTCTCCATCTACCATTAGCTTCCATGCAATCTCTTTTATCTGTACAGTGACATCTCTCCATGAAGTGCAGGAAAGTTCTCTGAATTCAAGGACTCATCTCCCTTCATTTTCGGACTCGTTTTGTTTTGTTTCTGAATAAGTGAATCGAAATTACTCTGACAAGTATCATGGGTGACTAGATTTTATGGCTGTTTCAAGATTTTAGAACTGTTGATGATTTCACTTCTTAAAAAAGAAAAAAAATACATTTTGTTTTTTATAATACAATTCTTTCTGGATTTTCCTCCTATCTTTCTGGTTACCCAATTTCTGCATAAGCTAATTTCCTCTTTTGAACCTCAGTGCACTCGCATGAACTCCAAGGACTCTGCAGAGACCCATCATTCAGGCCAGTGGTTTCATCCCTCATTTCCCAAATCCTCATCTCTAGATTATACCTTTATCTCACAGATCAGATCTCCATGTAATTGAAGAGCATGAAGTAGTCAAGAGAGTGGAAAATGTAATCACTACCCGGCCTCAAATTTTTACTCTACATTTATTTCCTTTGTGACCCTGGACAAGATCTTGGACTAATAATAGTACACCTACCTCAAGACTCAGTGAATGTAATATTAATAACTAAATAGTAAACAATAATACTAGTTAATATTAATTTTTGGACACCCTCATCTTACTGTGTCACAATTATCTTGAACCTCTTTTCTCCTATCAGACCAGTACTAAAATCCTCCACTTATCTCACCAGAAATATGGGATTAATTAATTTTAGATTGGTTCCACCTTCCACCTCCACCGAAACCACATTACTGTCACATGAACTCTGTTGATTCCCATTCCTGGATATATATACTCTGCCTCTTCTTCATTCTGACATTGTCTGATTTCAAGTCTTTACAATGCTTCTTAAGGTTACTAAAATGACTCCTAATAAGCTTCCTTTCCCACTTCTTCATGTCTCTGATACCCACTCCTCAGGGTTTCCAGGATGATCTAATATGCAAAACAGATCTCCTTCAAGACTGGGAGGTGTAACCAATCTACATAATACACAGAAGCAGAGAGTTAGGCAAAATAAGGAGACAGAGGAATATGTTCCTAATGAAAGAACAAAACAAAATCTCAGAAAAAGAACTAAATGAAAGAGAGAGAAGCAATCCACCAGATAAAGAGTTCGAAGTACCGGTCATACCACTAAACCAGTTTTTTGCAAGAAATATTGTAGGGGACTTGCTGAGTGGAAAGCAAAGTCCAAAAAATGACAAAGACATGAAAGGAACTGAGGAAATCTCAAGCAATCACAATAAACGAATAAAATGGCAATAAATACATATCCATCAATAATTGCCTTCAACGTAAATGGGCTAAACACTCCAATCCAAAGACATAGGGTGTCAGAATGGAAAAAAAAAAAAAATAAGACCTCATTATTATACTGCCTACGAAAGACTCACTTTGGACTTAAAGATACCTGCAGATGGAAAGTAAGGGGATGGAGAAACATTTATCACACAAACAGATGTCAAAAGAAAGCTGGAGTAGCAATACTTACTTACACTGGACAAACTAGACTTTAAAACAAAGACTGGAACAAGAGATAAAGAGGGGCACCACATTATAATAAAGGAGACAATCCAACAAAAGAATCTAACAATTATAAATATGTATGCCCCCAATGTGGAGATTACCAAATATGTAAAACAATTAATAACATAAATAAAGTGACAATAATATAATAATAGTAGGGACTTGAATACTTCACATCAATCGACAGATAATCTAAACAGAAAATAAACAAGGAAACAATGGCTTTGAATGACACTCAAGACCCGAAGATGTTCACTAAAAATCAAAGGAAGAATGAATGAATACAGTGAGAACTTCAATGAAGAGAGAGAAAAGAAAATGTAAAAAAGAATTGATCAGAGCTGAACAATACAATAACTGAAATAAAAAAGTACTAGAAGAAATGAACATATTAAATGATGTAGAAGAATGGATCAATGCAGAAGAATAGAACACCAGGGAATGGAAATCACCCAATCAGATCACCAAAAAGAATAAGTAATTTAAAAATGAGCACAGCTTAAGGGACTACGGGGAAAACATCAAGTACAAGATCACTTGCATTATAGGGGTCCCAGAAGGAGAAAAAAAAAAAAAGAGCAAAAGGGACAGAAAACTTATTTGAAGAAATAATGCCTGAAAACTTTCCTAACCTGGTGAAGGAAAAAGATATCCAAGGCCAGGAACGGAAATCCCAAAATAACATGAACTCAGAGAGACCCATGCCAAGATACAATATAACTAGTGTCAAGAATTAAAGAGGGAATCTTAAAAGCAGCAAGAGAACCCCCCTCAAAACTATTAGCTGATTTTCTTTTTTTAATTTATTTATTTTTTTGTTTGAGAAAGAACAAGCATGAGCTGGGGAGCAGAGGGGGAAGGGGAGAGAGAAGGGGGAAGAGAGGAAGGGAGGGAAGGAGGGAGGGAGGGAGAAACAGAGAATCGTAAGCAGGCTCCGTGGCTCCACTGTCAGCTCAGAGCCCAGTGCAGGGCTGGATCCCACAACCCTGGGATCATGACCTGAGCCAAAATCAAGAGTCAGACACTCAATCAACTGAGCCATCCAGGCGCCCCATGAGCTGATTTTGTAACAGAAACTTTATAGAAGGGAGTCAGAAGGGAGTAACATGATATATTCAAAGTGTTGAAAGGAAAAAAAATTACAACCAAAAATACTCTACACCCAGCAATATCATCATTCTGAATTAACGAAAGTTTCCCAGATAAGCATAAGCTAAAGGAGTTTGTCAAAACCAAACCAATCTTATAAGAATGTTATAACGACTTCTTTAAATAGAAAAGGCCATAACTAGAAATTAAAAACTATGAAAGAAAAAAATCTCATTGGTAATGGTAAACATATAGTAAAGGAAGTGAATCAACAACCTACATAGCTAGGATGTATCTATGTAGGTTGCTGAACGTACGTTAAAAGACAAAAGTAGGAAAATCATCTGGGTCTACATCGTCAAAGGATACACAAAATAGTCACATCAAAAATGTGATGTTGAAACCATAAAATGTGTCAGGAGGGGGCAGTTAAAATGCCCCCATTTCTAAACATTCTAAAATGTTTAGAACATCCTTGAATTTAAGTGACCATTAACTTAAAACAAACTAGTATACACTAAAGATACTCTATATGAACTTCAAGGAAACCACAAACCAAATATCTATAATAGATGCACAAAAATTAAAGAAAACGGGATACAAACTTAACACTAGGAATGTCACCAAATCATAAGGGAAAAGAGCAAAAGAAGAAGGAACACAGAAAAACTACAAAAAACCTACAGAACAACAAAAAAAACTCAGAAAACAATCAACAAAATGTCATTAGATACATATCTATCAATAATTACTTCAAATGTAAAAGGACTAAATACTCCAATCAAAAGACAAAGGTAGGGGTGTGGATTTTTAAAAAGACCTATATATGTGCTGCCTACAAGAGACCCACTTCAGATCTAAAGACACATACGAAGTGAAGGGATAGAAAAAGATATTCCATGCAAATGGAAATAAAAAGAAAGCTGAAGCAGCAATACGTAATATTAGATGAAATGGACCTTAAAACAAATAAAAAAATATAACAAGGGACAAAGAAAAAACATTACATAATGATAAAAGGATCAATTCAACAAGAGGATATAACACTTTTGAGTATCTGTGCCCCCACTATGGACATCTGACTGTAAAAAGCAAACATTAAGATATAAGGGAGAAATTGACAGTAATAAATTGAGACTAATACATTGACAATAATAAATAATAGTAAGGGATTTTAACACCCCCCACATGCATCAATGGATACATCATCCAGACACAAGATCAATAAGACACATGGGCCTTAAACAACATATCACAGAAGATGTACTTAACAGATATATACATGGGCATTAAAAAGTGCTTGTGGGGCGCCTGGGTGGCTCAGTCGGTTAAGCGTCCGACTGCAGCTCAGGTCATGATCTCATGGTCTGTGAGTTTGAGCCCCGTGTCAGGCGCTGTGCTGACAGCTCAGAGCCTGGAGCCTGCTTCGGATTCTGTATCTCCCTCTTTCTCTGCCCTTCCCTTGCTCACTCTCTGTCTCTATGTCTCTCAAGAATGAAGACACTAAGAAAATTAAAAAAAAAAAAAAAAAAAGTGCTTGTGATGAGCACTGGGTGTTGTATGGAAGTGATGAATCACTGAATTCTACTTCTGAAATCAATATTGCACTTTATATCAACTAAAATACAAATAACAAAAAGATATATGTATACGAGACATTCCACACAAAAACAGCAGAGTATTTATTCTTTTCAAGTGCACACGGGACACTCTCCAGGACAGATCACATGTTAGGCTAGAAAACAAGTCTCATTAATTTAAGAAGACAAACCATTTCAAGACATCTTTATCAACCATAATGGTATAAAACCAGAAATCAATTACAACATGAAAACTGGTGAATATACAAACACACACAGGCTAAAGAATATGCTACTGAACAACCAAAGGATTAATGATGAAATCAAAGAAGAAACTACAAAATACATAGAGACAAATGAAAAAACAAACACAACAGTAAAAAATCTGCAACTTGCACCAAAAGCAGTTATGAGAGAGTAGTCTGTAGTGATAGAGGCCTACCTCAAGAAATAAGAAAAATTCTCAAGTAAGCAATCTAACTTTCACCTAAAGGAACAAGAAACATAAGAATAAACAAAGTCCAATGTTAGTAAAAAAACAAAATTATAAAGATCAGAATGGGAAAAAATGATATAAAAACTAAAAAAAAAAAAAAAAAAAAAAAAAAAAAAAAAAAAAAAAAAAAAAAAAAAAAAAAAAAAAAAAAAAAAAAAAAAAAAAAAAAAAAAAAAAAAAAAAAAAAAAAAAAAAAAAAAAAAAAAA
>PITB01004208.1:0-13099 GCA_004024585.1 Paradoxurus hermaphroditus
GGGTGATGGGCATTAAAAAGGGCACATGTTGGGATGAACACTGGGTGTTATATGTAAACCAATTTGAAAATAAACTATTATAAAATTAAAAAAAACAAAAACAAAAATATTTAAATAAATAAATAAAAATAAAAATATAAATAAATAAATAAATAAATAAAATTTAAAAAAAGGACACATGTAAACCAATTTGAAAATAAACTGTTATAAAATTTAAAAAAATAAAGTATACTTACCAAAAAAAAAAAAAGAAAAGAAAAAAAAGGACCAAACAAGAAAAGAGGGGTAAAAAGACAGACGCTTAAACAGAGAACAAACAAGTGGTTGCCAGAGGGAATGTGGGTGGTGACGGGTGAGATAGATAAAGGGTGTTAACACTGCACTTATGTCCATGCACAGTGTACAGTGTATAGAATGGTTAAGCATTACATTGTACACATCAAATTAATATAACACTGAATGTAAATTACATTGTGAGACTAAGCAAAAACCAGGGGGAGGGGAAGAGGGGAAAGAAAAAAAAGACACAGAGAGGGAGGGAGATAAAACATAAGAGACTCTCAAAGACTAAGAACCAACTGAGGGTGAGGGGGATGAGGGAGGGGGGAGAGGGGCTGATGGGCATTAAAAAGGGCACATGTTGGGATGAACACTGGGTGTTATATGTAAACCAATTTGAAAATAAACTATTATAAATTTAAAAAAATTATAAATTAAAAAAAATAATGTCTAGGGAAGGGGGAAACTATGATTTTCAGAGTTACCACATTATAATTTCAAATTGATATGTTTTCAACAACAACAATAAAAACTGAAATATAACTCAATGGGATACAAGGGATCCATGAAATAAACTCAAATATTATGACTGAATGATTATTGACAAGAGTGATAGGAAAGTTCAATACTAACTGGACAGCCTTTCCAAGTCATGGTGATGGGAAACCTGGAGATTCACATGAAAAAAGACGAAGCCAACCCTTCCATCCACCTTCTACCAATATGACTCAAAATCAATCACAGATTGAAACATAAGAAATATAACTGTAAGCACTCTCACGAAAATACAGAAGTACATCTTTATGACACTGTATTTGACAAAGATTTCCCAGATAGACCACCAAAGACACAGGCAATTAGATAAAAATTATGTTGGCAAAATTAAAAATATTTGTACATCAAAGGGCACTATTTCCCAAGTAAAAATGCAATCAACAAAATAGAAGAAAGACTGGCAAACCACATACCTGGTGATGGACTAAAATCCAGGGGGAGGGGAAGAGGGGAAAGAAAAAAAAGACACAGAGAGGGAGGGAGATAAAACGTAAGAGACTCTCAAAGACTAAGAACAAACTGAGGGTGAGGGGGATGAGGGAGGGAGGAGAGGGGGTAATGGGAATTAAAAAGGGCACATGTTGGGATGAACACTGGATGTTATATGTAAACCAATTTGAAAATGAACTATTATAAAATTAAAAAAAACAAATAAAATCCAAAATATGTAAAGAATTTCAAAAATTCCATAGTAAACAAGCCAAACAACTCAAATTTAAAAAGGGGATCCTTTTATTTAAATTCCAGTTACTTAACATACAGTGCGATATTAGTTTCTGGTGTACAATACAGGGATCCAAAGCTTCCATAATAAAAACTTTAAAAATAAAGAGGTTAAAAAAAAAGAAAAAATAAGTGTAGGCAATGGTTTGGGAACAAGGGGACCCTCTGGTATTGTTGGTGGGCTTGAAACAGGAGCCATCACTGTGGAAATGAGAATGGAGATTCCTCTAAGGCATAAATAAAGCCTCCCTACAGCCCGGTAATTGCCCCACTAGGTCACTACCTGAAAAAAAATTCAAAGGGATACTTGCACCCCTATGTTTCTAGCAGCATCATTTACAATAATCAAATTGTGGCAGCAGCCCAAGTGTCCACCAATAGATGAAGGAATAACGATGTGGTACATATACACACACAATGAAATATTTTTCAGCCAATAAAAAAAATCAACTCTTGCCTTTGGAATGATGGGCATGGAGCTAGAAGGTATTAAGCTAAATGAAATTAGTCATTCAGAGAAAGACAAATACCATATGATTTCATTCATCTGTGGAATTTAAGAAACAATACAAATGAGCCAAGGGAAAAAAGAGAGGCAAACCAAGAAACAGACTCTTACCTATAGAGAGAACAAACTGAGAGCTACCAGAGAGTGATGTGTGGGGGGTGGGTATAATAGCTGATAGGGATTAAAGACTGAACTGTCATGATGAGCAGTAGTTGTTGTATGGAAGTGCTGAATCACTATATTGTACACCCGAAACTAGTATTACACTGTATATTAACTATACTGGAATTAAAATTTTAAATAAATTTAAAAACAGAAGTAATGAAAGAAAAAGAAGAACTCAAATAGGCACTTCTCAAAGAAGATACAGGTATGGATACTTAGATGCACAACATGACTAATCATTAGTGAAATGCAAATCAAACTCATGATATGATACCACAACATGTATACTAGAATGCCTATTGTTAACAACGGAAAACAAAAAATAATTATTGAGGAGGATATAGAGAAACTGCAATCCCGTGGTACTTGCTGATGACAGTAAAAAGTGACACAGCTACTGTAGGGAAAAAAAGATTGTGCCAGTTTCTCAAAACATAAACATAGAATTATCATTTGATCCTGTAGTTTCACTTTGACTTATATAGCTACTTATATGTCACCAGAGAATTTATTTATTTTTTAATAATTTAGTTTCAAATTGGTTTTCATATACTACCCAGTGCTCATCCCAACAAGTTGGTCACCAGAGAATTTAAAGCAGTGACTAGAACGGACTTTTGTACACCAATTTTCAAAACACCTTTATTCACAGTAACCAAAAATGTGGAGACAACCCAAATGTCCATCAACGAACTCACGTGTGAACAAAGTGCGGTGAACACATAAAACAGAACATCATTCAGCCTTTACAATGAATGGAATTCTGTCACAGGCTACGAGTTGGATAAACCTCACAAACATTAGGCTAACTGAAAGAAGCCAGCACGAAAGGATCAATATTATACAATTACACGTATATGAGATACTTAAACAGTTTTAGAGACAGAAAGGAGGAGAGCCGAAGACAGGGGCTGAGCACTGGGCAATACGAACTTAGTATTTCAAGTAGACAGAGGTTCAGTTTGAGATGATGAGATAGTTCTGGAAATGGAGAGAGGTGGTGATTCCTCAACTGTGAGAAAGTACTTATGCCACGTAAGAACAGTTCAAAATATTTAAAAGAAAAATTTTATGTATATTTTACCCTGACCAAAAAAAAAAAAAAAAAAGATGAGAAAAGAGTGACACACTCTAAAAGAATTTCAGGGATGCCTGGGTAGCTCAGTCTGTTGGGCATTCAACTCTAGATTTGGGCTCAGGTCATGATCTAACAGTTCGTGAGTTCCAGCCCCACATCGGGGTCTTTGCTGGCAGAGTACAGCTTGCTGGAGATTTTCTCTCTATCCTTCTCTCTGCCCACTCCAGCTTGCTCTCTCTCTCTCTCTCCCCAAAGGTGAAGAAACTTTGAAAAACAATTTTTCAGTGTCATAAATAGCTTAATATAATGTAGAGGAAGGAATCCAAAGAAAACAAGAAGACAGGGCGTTGTGATGTGTTTACCTTGTGTGATTCAATACCTCAACCTCAAACTGTACCCAAACTAAACATTCAGATGACATTAAAATCATAAGGTCATTGAGAAATGCCTTGGAGAGTGCTAATATCTTCCTTGACAAGCTCTACAGAGAGCTTCTTCCCCATATGACAGACGAACCACGGACATGTTGAAATTGAAATGTTTTGTCCTGTCTCCACCCCAGGCTGATGCCGGAGGCCACGTCAGCAGCCAAAAACCATCTGAGATATGGCGTTCATAGTGCGTATAAGAGTTAATCATTCTTATCCAAATTGGTTGAGCCACAGGGATTTTTGCAAATGGCAAGTTCCTTGTAGTTTCTCCATTAAACAAAAATGATAGGCAGCTTACTAAGGGCACATCTGATTCGTGTAACTAAAAAAATAAGAAAACCAAAAACAAAATATATAAATAAAAAAACCCACCCCCAAAGATCATGAAGAAAAGATTGACCTGAGTCACCATAATGAACAGTCATTATCTCTACCTGAGTAGCAGTCCTGGGTCTGATCACTGGCCCAGATCTTCAAATGATGGAACAATTTACACCTGATGGAAGGCTGTAAAATGGCAACAAATGCTTTACATTTCCCCCCAAACACAATCCAAAGGCTCTGAGGTGATAGCCCTAGGTAGATTATAAGGGTTCATGGGGACTGTGGTCTGAACGAAAATTGGGCAAGGTGAGAGTAATTATACCACGGAAAATGGCAAATGCTACAAGTAAGCTCTCTTCTTTATCCCTTTGTTCCTATTTTCTTCCTTTCTTCTTGCTTTCCCTGTCTCTTTTTGTATTTGCTCTTGATAGATAGTTCCAAGAACATTTGTCTGCATACTAGTGTTTGAAAAACCCTGTGAACTTTTAGCTGGAAATCTGTGATGCTGGTAAGTACCATTATGGCTGACAATCCAAGTGGTGGCTTCTGGGTCAGGTGATAAGGAGACATTTGTCTCACTCTGTCTCACAAAGGACAGGTTAGGTACGTAAGTGTATCCTGCTATCACTGCCTAATCTCTGGGATACAGCATTAGAAAAGGAGGTGCAATAGGCAGAGTATCCATATTGTGTCTGAGATCTGTGAGGAGCCGATTGTGGTAGGAGGTGCTGAGGGAAATCACAAGACAGTGTGGCTGCCTACCAAAATACTAAAAGAAAAGTAATAATGCATCCCTGGGAAAACCACCAAGAATGACCCCATCAAGGACTGAAAATCAGGAGTTTCAATTTCTAGTCTCTTCAAAATTAATTTATGTGTTGGACTGTGTGACAGAAAACTAGAGATTGCTCACTGGGTGGATTATTGTAAACTAATCACACAGGGTTCCAGGTGTCTCCGGTCTTGTATTCGTGACCTCCTTCCAACGTAGACTGACATAAAACTCTGGAAACTTGTACATAACTTCTCATATGTTCAATGATTTACCTCCAACAGCAGATACTCTAACAAATACCTGCTTTCGGCTGAAAGAAGAAGCATTTCACATTTACTCCCATCTCTTCCTATCACTTTATAACTACTCAATTTGCTATATTATGTGTATGTTCTTAAAAATCCATGCAATGCCTGGATGCCTGGATGCCTCAGTTGTTTGAGTGTCTGACTTCAGCTCAGGTCATGATCTCACAATTCATGGGTTTGAACTCTGAGTCTGGTTCTGTGACAACGGCTCAAAGCCTGGAGCCTGATTCTGATTCTGTGTCTCCTTCTCTCTCTGCCCCTCCCCCACTCACCCCTTCTCTCTCTGCCCCTCTCCCCACTCACTCTCTCTCTCACAAACACACACATGCACAAAATATGAATACACACAAAAAAATATTTAACCCATGAGATAGAATTTAATGACAGGTCCATTCGGTTTTTTAAAATGCAGAAGAGCGTTCCCTGGGTGACTCAAGCACTTAAGCTTCCAACACTTGATTTTGCTTCGGTTCAAGATCTCACACTTTCCGAGACTGAGCCCCACTTCAGGCTCTGTGCTGACAGCATGGACACAGGTTAGGATATATCCTCATCTGTCTCTGCTCCTCCAAAACACTCTTGCACTCTCAAAATAAATAAATGAACTTTTAAAAAGAAGAGAATAAATACTTGCTTATAGGGTATGAAAAACTTTTAGCAACTAAATACTGTAGAAAGATAAACTGCAGATTGTCAGTTTCTGAAAAGATTTAAGTATCATGATCTAGATATTCTAGGGTTTTAAGACCTGTTAGTCATACCTTTACCTTGAAAAAAATAAATCTATATCCAGAGAATGTCTCTCTGCTGAAGAGCTTTCTCAGGGCTTGCTTGATGTCTCTGTTCCTCAGACCATAGATGAAGGGATTCAGCATGGGTGTCACCACTATGTACATGACCGAGGATATGGCACTTGCCCTGGGGTTTTGTGAGGCAGCAGAACTGAGATACACCCCAAGGCATGTACCATAGAACAAAGAGACCACTGAGAGGTGAGACCCACAAGTGGAAAATGCTTTATACTTGCCCCTCACTGATGAAATTCTGAAAATGGAAGTTACAATTCTAGAGTAAGAGGAGAGGATGCCAGTGAGTGGAACAACACCCAGAAGTCCACTAGCCAGATACATTACCAGGTCATTGAGGAACGTATCAGAGCAAGCAAGTTGGATCACTTGCTTAATTTCACAGAAAAAGTGAAGGATTTCCAGCTCTGCGCAAAAAGAGAGTCGCAAAATCATTAAGACATGTAATAGAGAGGCAAGAACACTCAATACCCAGGACCCCAGAAGCAGGATGCTGCAGAACTTGGGGTTCATGATGACCATGTAGTGAAGGGGGTGACAGATGGCCACAAACCGGTCATAGGCCATCACTGTCAAGAGGAAGTTGTCTAATCCTATGAAAAGCATGAGAAAGTACATCTGGCTGAGGCAGCCCGCGTATGTGATCACTTTATTCTGCGTCAGGATGTTCAGCAGCATCTTTGGGATGGTGGTGGAGGTGAAGCAGATGTCTGAAAAGGACAAGTTGGAGAGGAAGAAGTACATGGGGGTGTGGAGGTGGGAGTCCGTGATAATGGCCAGGATGATGAGCAGGTTCCCAATGAAGGTGACCAGGTACATGGACAGGAACAGCCAAAAGATCAGTGACTGCAGGTCCCCCTGGTCTGAGAGTCCCAGGAGGATAAACTCTGTAACACGGGATTGATTTCTTCCTTCCATGTAACTGATAAAAATGGCTGAAAAAGAGACAGGAGCACTGTAAAGGCACTAGCATGATCACAGAATTAAAAGAAATGCTGCATTTTCAACATGCTTCATTCATTTTTACACATTCCCTACCTATCTAGAATATGTACCTGAAATTTTCAGAGACTCTCAAATGCTCCGTGTTTTCCCTGAGTCTGAAACTGTTCACAATTCTTGTTCTGAATCAAAACAATTATTCAAAGCAATGTTCTCCACCATAAATATCCTGAGACATTTTTTTCACTCAAGTAAATTTAATAGATTATCTAGTGATAAGTATTTTTGAGAGCATTGCACATAATAACATGTGTTTCACCTTAACAAGACTGAGTCTAAGATATGTGTGTTTCAGAGGAAAGAATAGAATATTAACAAATGAATAAATGATGTTTTAAGTGGTAGTTACAACTAATAAGTAAAATAATTCAGGGTAAAGTAGTCCTACGTGGAAGGAAAAGCTGCCTTTCTGTCATGTCTGATTAGGGGCTTCTGAACTGGAAAACTAAGGGATATATGAACCACGTGGATAACCTTGAGAAAACCGGTTAAGGCAGAGATATCCCATGTGCAAAGACTTTGAGTCAAGAGCTCACTTGAAACCATCAGGCAACATCAAAAAAAAGCTGTGAGCAAAGCAGGTAACACAACAAGAGTAGGAGTTAGATGTAAATAAGAGAGAGATGAGTTCAAAGCCTCTTGCATGTGTGGAAATATTCTAAGGCAATAGACTCTGCCAAGATGGCAGAGCAGCATGGAAGGTTATTTGCCTCTTTTGTCCCTGAAATGCAGCTAGATGAACACCAAACTATCTTGCATACCTAGAAACGTGATCTGAGGATTAACACAACAATCTGTACAACTTGAACCACAGAATTTGGCAGGTACACAGAGTGGAGAGGTAAACTGGGGAAGAGAGAAGCCATGGAAGGCAAGAGGCTGTTTTTGCTTGGAGTGGTTGGAGATAGGGGGAGAGTATAGGAAAAGCACTCCCCCCAAAAAAAGTAGCTGCAGAGAAAGAAAGAGTAGACTGAGCAAAAACAGGGAGAAAGGTGAAGGGAGAGGGTTTAAATTCCATTATGGAGAAAGAAGAGGGTTTAATTTCCATTAAGACTCTATAACTAGGGGGAGCGCAGAGTCTGAAACTCCAAAGCTCAAAACCTAGTGGAGCTCTGGTGGGAAGGGCAAATCCCCAGGAACAGATAGCAAGGTCCGAGGGGTCCTCAGGCCATACGGGGCGAGGTGGTTTCTCTGGTGGGAGGACATTTGGTAGAGGGCATGCAGCCTTGCCACAGGCAAAGGTCCCAGCAGATCCTGGAGAGTAGCAACATTGTTGGTGTTGGAAGAAGGACATGAAGGGTGAAGCCTGGCACCAGATGGGTGCTGTGATTTACCATAATCCTGGAAATAGTGCTGCTATACAATCGCAAGAACATTTTCTGGAGCAGCCTAGCACCTGGCCACAGTCTCTGGGCATCTGCAGCAGCATGGTCTCTCAAATGTACCAGGGGGTGGGCTGGCAGCCAGACATTGTTTGGAAAGACCTTCCTCCAGAGGGTCTGAGCAGATCTAAGCTTCAGGGCCCTCAGAAGTGAGAGGTTTGGAAACACACCCATATTGAGATAAAACTCAAGACGAGGTATTTCCTGGCAAGCTGACAGCCTGGTCGTGAACAATGTAGAAGCAGGGAGTGGATGGAAGCCAGAGACAAAGGAGCGGTGCTTGATTGCTAGTCAGTAACAAACATAGAGTTCTGATACTAGAGACTGAGTAGCTGGGTGACACCATTTTCACCTCTCCTGGATATGTGCATTAGCACTTACATGCACCACAGTTATCAACCCCAGTATCCTAAGCAGCATCCTCTAGTGCAAAACAGTGACCCTACACCAAGCACAGCCCAACTGGGCCAACCGCGATCTAGAGGAACACCACAAGACTTTCCACCTGTTTAGTTTACAAATTATAAAGTGCTTCATAGTTTGACTTCTAGGGGAAACTGGATTTAATTTCAGTCGTATTTCATTCTTTTTGCTAATCCATCTGTTTAGTTTTTTCTTTTTCTATCTTTTTCTTATTCTTGAATGCAGAAAGGGAAAAAATATTTTTTTCAATTTTTATTAAAAAGATTTTTCTATAATTTATTCTATTATATTTTTAACTTTCTTCTATTTTTTAATTCTATTTTACTTTATCATTTCATTTTATTCTATTTTATGGTATTTGTTTTTTAATATTTTCAAATGTTTTCCTTTTTTTGTTCACTTTTTTATCTATTCTTTTCTTTCCCTTCATTCTCTATTCTATCGAACTTCTGACAACAACCTGACCAAAATGAATCTAGGAGCAGCATCCTTTATTTTATTTTATTTTATTTTATTTTATTTTATTTTATTTTATTTTATTTTATTTTATTTTTGTGTTTTTTAAATTTTTTATATAATTTTTAACCTTATTAATGCCTTTTCTTATTTAAAAATGGTGAACCAAAGGAAATTACCACAGAAGAAAGAAGTGAAAGAAATGACAGCCAGGGACTTAATCAGAAGAAGCAAGCAAGAAGTCTGAACCAAAAGTTATAATCATGATAATATGAACACTAGCTGGGGTTGAAAAAACCATAGAGTCCCTTTCTGCAGAAATAAAAGAAGCAAAATATACTCAAGACGAAATTAAAAGTGCTACAACTGAGGTACAATCTCGAATGGATGCCACGGCAGCAAGGATGAATGAAGCAGAGCAGTGAATCAGCAATGTAGAGGACAAATTTATAGAGAATAATGAAGCAGGAAAAAAAAGAGGGAAACTAAGTCAAAGGAGCACAATATAAGAATTAAAGGACTCAGTGACTCATTAAAAATGAATAACATCAAAATCATAGGGGTCCCAAAAGATGAAGAGAAAGAAAAAGGGGTAGTAGGTTGATGTGAACTAATCATAGTGAAAAACTTCCCTAAGTTGGGGAAAGACACAGACATCAAAATCCAGGCACCACAGAGAATTCCCATTAGATTCACACAAATTGACCATCAGCAATTTTGATCACAGTCAAATTCACAAAATACGTAGGCAAGGAAAGAATCATGAAAGCGGCAATGGAAAAAAGTCCTTAGCCTACAAAGGATGAAAGATCAGGTTAATGGAAGACCTAGCCACAGAAATTTGGAAGGCCAAAAAGGAGTGGCAGACTATTCAATGTGCTAAATCTGAAAACTATGCAGCCAAGAACTCTTTATCCAGCAAGGCTGTCATTCAAAATAAGAGGAGAGTTAAAAAGTTTCTGAGACAAAGGAAAACTAAAGGAGTTTGTTACCACTAAACCAATCCTCCAATAAATTTAAAGGGACACTCTCTGAAGAGAGAAAAGACAAAATACATACATACATACATACAAAAAATAAAATAATAAAATAAATAAAAGCAATAAAGACCATAAAGTACCAGAGAACACCACCAGAAACTTCAACTCTACAGGCAACATAAGGCAATAAATTCATATCTTTCAGTACTCCTTCTGAATGTCAATGGACTAAATGCTCCAATCAAAAGACGTAACAGATGGGTTAGATCTACCTATATGTTGTATACAAGAGACCCATTGTAAACAAAAAGGCACCTTAAGATTGAATTTAAGGGAATGGAGTACCGTTTATCATACCAATGGTCCCCAAAGAAAGTCAGAGTAGCCATACTTATATCAGACAACGGCGATTTTAAAAGAAAGACGGGCATTAAAGAGGGCACATGTTGGGATGAACACTGGGTGTTATATGTAAACCAATTTGAAAATAAACTATTATATAAATAAATAAATAAATAAATAAATAAATAATAAAAGAAAGGCTGTAACAAGAGATGAAGAAGGGCATTATATCATAATTAAGGGGTCTATCCACCAAGAAAATCTAACAATCATAAATATTTATACCTCAACCATGGAAGCACCAAATGCATAAATCAATTAACCACAAACATACAGAATCTCGTTGATTGTAATACAATAATAGTAAGGGACCTCAACAACCCATTTAGAGCAAAGGATAGATCATCTAAACATAAAATTCAACAAGGAAGCAATGACTTTGAATGACACACTGGGCTAGATGGACTTAACAGATATATTCAGAACATTTCGTTCTAAAGCAGCAGAATACACATTCTTCTCCTGTGCACAAGGAATGTCCTTGAGAATAGATCACAAATCAGCCCTCAACAAGTTCAAAAAGGTAGAGAAAATACAGTGCATATTTTCACATCACAATGTTCTGAAACTCAGACAATCACAAGAAAAAATTTGGAAAGGCAGCAAATACTTGGAGACTAAAGAGCATCCTACTAGAGAATGAATGGGCTAACCAAGAAGTTAAAGAGGAAATTAAAAAGTACATGGAAGCCAATGAAAATGATACACCACAACCAAAACCCATGGGACGAAGCAGAGGTGGTCATAAAAGAGAAGTATACAGCAAACAAAGCCTTCCTAAAGAAAGAAGAAAGTCTCAGCTACACAACATAACCTTGCACCATAAGAGATGAAAAAAGAATAGCAAATAAAAGAGAGGAAATAACAAAGATTAGAGCAGAAATCAATGCTATCAAAAGAAAAAAACAAAAAACAAAAACAAACAAAACAAAACAAACAAACAAACAAAAAACAACAGTAGAAAACATCAATGAATCCAGGAGCTGGTCCCTTGAAAGAATTACCAAAAGTGATAAACCCTGGCCAGTTTGAGCAAAAAGAAAAAGAAAAGTACCCAAATAAATCAAGTCAAGAATGAAAGAAAAGACACCAAAACCAACACTGCAGAAATAAAAACGATAAAAAGAGAATATTATGAGCAATTATACGCCCACAAATTGGGCAATCTGGAAGAAATGGACAAATTCCTAGAAACATAAAAACTACCAACACTGAAACAAGAAGAAATTGAAATTTTGAACAGATCCATAACCAGTAAAGAAATTGAATTAGTAATAAAAAATATTCCAAAAACCTAAAGTCCAGGGCCAAATTGCTTTCAAGGGGAATTCTACCAAACATTTAAAGTAGAATTAACACGTATTCTTTTGAAGCTGTTCCAAAAAGTAGAAATGGAAGGAAAACTTGCAAACTCATTCTATGAAGCCAGCATTACCTTGATTCCAATACCAGACAGAGACTCCACTAAAAAGGAGAACTATAGACCAATTTCCCTGATGAACAAAGATGCAAAACTCCTCAACTAGATACTAGCCAACTGGATCCAACAATCATTAAAAGAATTATTCACCACGACCAAGTGAGATTTATACCTGAGAAGCAAGTTGGTTTGATATCCACAAAACAATCATTGTCATATATTACATCAATAAAAGAAAGGACAAGATCCACGTGATCCTCTCAATAGATGCAGAGAAAGCATTTGACAAAATACAGCATCCTTTCTTGATAAAATCCCTCAAAAAAGTAGGGATAGAAGCATTATACCTCAAGATCATAAAAGCCATATATGAAAGACGCAGGGCTAATATCATCATCAATGGGGAAAAACTGAGAGCTTTACCCCTAAGGTCAGGAACATAACAGGGATGTCCACTCTCGCCACTGCTACTCCATATAGTATTGGAAGTCATGGCCTCAGTAATGAAACAACACAAAGGAATAAAAGGCATCCAAATCAGCAAGAGGAAGTCAAACTTTCTCTCTTTGTGGACAACATGATAATCTATGTGGAAAACCCAAAAGATTCCACAAAAATACTGCAGAACTGATCCATGAATTCAGCAAGGTCGCAGGATATAAAAATCAATGCACATAAATGGGTTGCGTTTCTACACACCAATATGAAGCAAAAAGAGAGAGAAATCAAGAAATCGATCTCATTTACAATTGCAACAAAAAACGTAAAATACCTAGGAATAAACGTAACCAAAGAGCTGAAAAATCTACAACTGAAAACTATAGAAAGCTTACGAAATAAAGTTAAGAAGACATACACAAAAAACGGAAAAATATTCCATCCTCCTGGATTGGAAGAAGAAATATTGTTAAAATGTCAATACTTCCCATCTGAATATCCTCTTTGGAGAAGTATCTATTCATATCTTCCACCCATTTCTTCACTGGGTTGTTTGTTTTTCGGGTGTGGAGTTTGGTAAGTTCTTTACAGATTTTAGATATTAGTCCTTTATCCGATATGTCAGGTGGACTTTTCGAGACTAA
>PITB01004208.1:13199-115546 GCA_004024585.1 Paradoxurus hermaphroditus
GGAAAGGAAAAAAAGACACAGAGAGGGAGGGAGATAAAACATAAGAGACTCTCAAAGACTAAGAACAAACTGAGGGTGAGGGGGATGAGGGAGGGGGGAGAGGGGGTGATGGGCATTAAAAAGGGCACATGTTGGGATGAACACTGGGTGTTATATGTAAACCAATTTGAAAATAAACTATTATAAAATTAAAAAAAAAAGTCAACTCTGAAAAAAAAATGTCAATACTTCCCAAAGCAATCTACATACTCAATGCAATCCCTATCAAAATGACACCAGGATTCTTCACAGAGCTAGAACAAGCAATCCTAAAATTTGTATGGAACCAGAAAAGACAACGAATAGCCAAAGCAATCCTGAAAAAGAAAAACAAAACCAAAGCTGGAGGCATCACAAACCCAGACTTCAAGATGTATTACAAAGCTGTGATCATCAGGACACTATGGTACTGGCACAAAACAACCACTCAGATCGATGAAACAGAATCAAGAATCCAGAAATGGACCCACAAACGTATGACCAACTCATATTAGACAAATCAGGAAAGAATATCCAATGAAATAAATACAGTCTCTTCAGCAAGTGATGCTGGGAATACAGGACAGTGACATGCAGAAAAATGAACCTGGACTACTTTTTTTTTTTTTTACATCAAACAATCTAGGTTTTATTTAATTTTTTTAAATTTTATAATAGTTTATTTTCAAATTGGTTTACATATGACACCCAGTGTTCATCCCAACATGTGCCCTTTTTAATGCCCATCAACCCTCTCCCCCCTCCCTCATCCCCCTCACCCTCAGTTTGTTCTTAGTCTTTGAGAGTCTCTTATGTTTTATCTCCCTCCAACTCTGTGTTTTTTTTTTCCTTTCCCCTCTTCCCCTCCCCCTGGTTTTTGCTTAGTCTCACAAAGTCCACCTATTCGTGGAAACATATGGTATCTGTCTTTTTCTGACTGACTTAATCAGATCGCATAAATCTTTCACCTTTTACTAAATGGACCACTTTCTTACATCATACACAAAAAGAAACTCAAAATGGACGAAAAATCTAAACGTAAGACTGGAAGTCATCAAAATCCTAGATCAGAAAGCAGGCAAAAACCTCTTTGACCTCGGCCACAGCAACTTCTAACTCAACATGTCTCTGGAGGCAAGGGAAACAAAAGCAAACATGAATTATTGAGACCTCATCAAAATAAAAAGCTTCTGGACAGTGAAGGAAACACACAGGAAAACTAGAAGGCAACTTATGGAATGGGAAAGGATATTTGCAAAATATATCAGATAAAGGGTTAGTATCCAAAATCTATGAAGAACTTATCAAACTCAAAACTGAAAAAAAAATAATAATAATCCAGTGAAGAAATGGGCAAAAGACATGAATAGACACTTCTCCAAAGAAGACATCCAGATGGCTAACAGACACATGAAAAAATGCTCAACATCACTCATTATCAGAGAAATACAAATCAAAACCACCATGATATACTACCTCACACCAGTCAAGATGGCTAACATTAACAATTCAGACAACAACAGATGTTAATGAGAATTCAGTGAAAGAGGGTCTCTTTTGCATTGCTGGCGGGAATGCAAACTAGTGAAGCCACTCTGGAAAACAATATGGAAAAAAATTAAAAATAGAACTACCCTACTATCCAGCAAGTGCACTACCAGGTATTGATCCAAGGGATACAGGTGTGCTGTTTCAAAGCGGTGCATACACTTTGATGTGTATAGCAGCACTATCGACAATAGCCAAAGTTAGAAAGAGCCCGAATGTCCATTGATGGATGAATGGATAAAGAAGGTGTGGTACATATATATATATATATATATATATATATATATATATATATATAATGGAGTATTACTCATCAATCAGAAAGAATGAAATCTTGCCATTTGCAACAACATGGATGGAACTACAGGGTATTATGCTAAGTGAAATTAGCCAGTCAGAGAAAAACAAATATCATATGACTTCACTCATATGAGGACTTTAAGATACAAAATAGATGAACCTAAGGGAAGGGAAGCAAAAATGATATAAAAACAGGGAGGGGCACAAAACATAAGAGACTTTCAAATACAAAGAGAAAACTGAGGGTTGCTGGAGAGGTCATGGGTGGGTGGATGGGCTAAATGGGTAAGGGGCATTAGGGAAGACACTTGTTGGGATGAATCACTGGAATCTACTCCTAAAATCATTATAGCACTATATGCTAACTAACTTGTATGTAAATTAATAAATAAAATAAAATAAAACTATGGCAATGGGCACTAGACTTCAGTGTCATTTTTTCATGTATATGTTATGCATATATCATATGTATATGATGTCTGTCTACAACAGGATACATCTTATGTAATAGACACAGTTGTAACATAAATAATTCCTACATAACTCTCAGACTTTCTCTCTAGCTTTACTCTAGGTCTCCAGTTGGTCTAAATGCTGCATTTCTATTTCATAAGACGGGTACAGGTTGCTACATAAGCTTTACAGGTGTGTACTTCACTGATAAATTCTCCTCGTGCTATACACACACACACACACACACACACACACACACACACACAGTGTGAGTAGGGAGAGAGACGGAGAGAGTTCTCCATGATTGTGGTGCTGTGTACTCTTGCAGCTAGCTGAAGCTCAACGTTTAGAAAGCAGGGGACAGGATGCACCATAAGTCAAAGAGCTGCTGTCTCCTAGCAGAACTGCAGTTCGTGGTGTAGACATTCCAGTGGAGTAGTCTCTCTTTCAAAATAAACATTAAAAAAATTTATGAAATTTTATGAAAAAGAAAAGAAAAACAAGATCTGGGAAAAGAGAAGAGTCTGTATAACTGGACGTGAGAGAAATTGCACAGAAGCACTGCACCACACTTGAGAAAATGTATCCCGGAGGGTATTGTTAGCAATGCAGATACTTCTACACACGTGAACTGAAATCAAACATACAAGGAAACAGATAGTAAATGGTGCAAATGAGGTTATCACATTTGGTGTGGGACTTGACATGTAAGCAAGGTGAAATAACTCTTATGATCCTTTGGTAATAAACTAGAGTTGGAACCATTAGTATGAACTTGCTTTAGCCTATATGTGTGTATATATATATATATATATGTATATATATATATACATACAGAGGGTAATATACAGACACAAGTATAAATGTCTGCATATACACTCAGTAGTAAACACTCATAAGTTTCCTTGCCAGGACAGTTGAGGGGATATAGAGACCCTGGTGGCACCAAGATCTTTAATCTCATCCCACAATCCCATAAAATAAAACAGGGCTCCATGCAGAAATGACTGATTCTAGGGCTCAGAAGAAAATACAATAAGCTGAAGCTGAGGCTGAAGCATCTTTTCCTGGAAGACAGTAATGAAATGCAACCCCCGAAAAGCCAAGAATGATGATGACATGCCAAAGGGACATGTCAGCTAACTGAAGGAGCTCTCCATTGCCAAAGCTCGAACAATTTGAGCAGCAAAATAAAGTAGTGTTGGATTATAACACAGAGTATATCATGCAAATAATTGAAAAATAAACACTGAAAACACAATCTTGAGTGCAAAAGAAAACCGTTGAGTTACAGAAATGTTCTCCTCTTAAGGAGGTGGAAGATAACTACCACTACTTAGAGATGGGGCTGCACATAGAAAGTCCCTACAGGAGCACAGGATGGAAAGAGAGGGAAAAGAGAAACCTACCAAATACTGTGTCAGCCCGGACATCAATGTCACCACCAATGAGAATTAGTCATGTTGACAGTGTGTGCCCTTGATGTCAGGAAACGAACGGCCTCTTGGCCTTCTTGACCAACACCCACAGTCCAAGTCTCCTCATGAAACAAAAAAAAGAATAATAAGGCAATTCCAAAAGAAGACTTTTTTTTTACAAAATGCCTGACCAGTATTTTTAAAACTATCACTTGCTTCAAGAACAAACGAAGCCTGAGAAAAAGTCACTGTGTGTGGAAGCTGAGCAGATATGAGGATTAAAAGTAACATGTGTAAGAGATAGGTTGTGTTCATAAGAGAAGAGACTGGTAAGGAGCTTATGAGAACCCTCTGAAGAATCACAGCACGTTTGTTTTCTAAATGTATGACTGTTCAAAATACTAAAGTTGTTTAAAACTCAAAATTATTAATGAAATGCAAAATCTTTGGAAACACTGTGCTCTGAGCAGGTCCCTAAGGTTCTGTTATATGCTGTGGATGAGCAGTGTCACTGCTGTCATTAACTCTTTCCATCGGTAAAATAAAATAATGATATCACATACAAGTTTTTAAAAGATTTCAATAAAATGATGACTATAAGATATTTGGATTGGGGCACCCAGATGGCTCAGTCAGTTAAGTGTCAGACTTCGGCTCAGGTCATGATTTTGCAGTTTGTGAGTTCAAGTCCTGCAACAGACTCTGCGCTGACAGCTCAGAGCCTGGAACTAGCTTAGGATTCTCTGTCTCCCTCTCTCTATGCCTCTCCTCCACTCGTGCTCTCTCTTTTCTCTCAAAAATAAATAAAAACATTGAAAATTAAAAAAAAGATATTTGTATTGTTTCTAGTAAACATTCAAGAATTAATGAAAAAATTCATTGAATTTCTGTATCCACTATTTCCACCCCCTCGGAAACCCATCCCCTTCCTCCCATCTCACCCTCATGGTACTATTTCTATACCTTACTACCATTCACACTCTGAACTCAGCAATAGTTTTTCCTCACAACAACCGAGGTCACTTTCCCATAGGTCGGACCTGTTCATACTGTCCCCTGACATAAAACCTGTACTTACTCTTCGTTAATTTCAGAATTAAACTACAACCCTCTGGCCAACATGTAAATTTCTTTGGTAATATGACTGTTGCCTACCCAGCCAGGCTACTGGGGCTTCATTTTGCGGATCCCACAGACCCCGCTCCTGATTGTTGGTGAGACAGTAAGAGGTATTTCTAATTCCAGCAGCACAACGTCTGCTCTACTTAGTCTCTAAATTTCCTCCTCTGCTGTTTCTTCCTGGACTGCTCACACCCTTGTCCCCATGGGAAGACCCCTACACCCCTTAATGTCTCAGCACTTCTAAGCTTCTCTGTGAAGACTTTACTAATTCCCATGAATGAGTTCTCTTTCTAAAAACAATTATTTCACTCAGCATAATATCCTCCAGTTCCATCCATGTTGCCACACATGGCCAGATTTCATTCTTTCTCATGTGAAATAAGTCAGGCAGAGAAAGACAGATGCCAAATGTTCCCACGCATAGGTAGGCTTTGGAAGACCTAGCAGAGAACCAGGGGGGGAGGGGAAGAGAGAAAGGGGGAAAAAGAAAAAAAGCCACAGAGAGGAAGGAAGACATGACATGAGAGACTCTCAAAGAATAAGAAAGAACTGAGGGGAGAGATGGGTATGGAAGGGGGGAGAGTGGGTGGTGGGCACAGAGGAGGGAGCTCATTGGATTGAGCACTGGGTGTTGTATAGAAACCAATTTGACAATAAACTATTAAAATAAATAAATAAATAAATAAATAAATAAATAAATAAATAAATAAATAAAACAATTAAAATAAAGGGTCAACTTTGGGGGATCTACTTCCGCAGATTTCAATGCAACCTCTCATTATCACATTTATTTATTTTTACCTCTCATTCTCTTTACACAGTGAGTCCCTTGAAAGAAGAAACACTGTCTTCGTCATTTATTTATTCACAGGATAAATGGTACCGTTTACCGTACATAAATTGCTGAAAAAATGTTTGTTGAATGACTACAGTTAACAAATCGTTCAAAATTGAAAACAGTCACTCCCAACAATGGAAAAACCAGCACTGATGAAGCACTAACTCTGAAGAGACAGATCAGGAAGAGATGGTTTAGTGTATCCAGAGTTACCCTCCACAATGAAAGTCTTATGGGCAGGACTTGACATCACTAAACTCTCCTTAACTTATTGTCCCTGTTGAGGCCTCCAAAATAACTACTGACACAAGGGTTCCCCCCTACCATAACACATCTCCCTGGCACTTCTGAAGAGTCCATGGCTCACCCAGATGTTAGAATAGAACTGCATGAGATCAATGACCCAGTCTCTCCACGAATGACTGATGCAGTTGGAAGTTATGTCCCCAGGAAGGTAAAAGACATGGCCCCACTCGTGAAGGCTCTAGAACACAGCTATGTGCTCATATCATCTGAGGTTACAAGAGTCGACTTCCTGGGTGCACCAAAGTCATTTTAATTTTGTAGCTGTAGGGAATGAATTCCCATGAGTCTCATTACTGAAATATTCTTTTGTCTCTCTTCCTGTTACAAGATTTGGGTCTCTGAAGCTAGGAGAGAAAAGCAGAATGCAAATTTGACCCGCTATGCTATTGGGACACATACTTGGCACTTCCTGATTGCCTCATCCCATTTCCCTCTCTTATTCCACAAGGAGGTGCCGTCTTTAGAGGTTCTCACTAATAAGTCAGAGCCTCCCATAGTAACTCTCCAATTCTTTTGGAGAATTCTGTGTCCCCTAAATCTTTTATTTCTCCCATCGATACCTATTCTTCTGGCTCACCATCATGCAGCCCCCAGGCCCGTGCAACGCTTCTCCTTTTTTCCTGCTACTTGTTCTCCTTCAATGTGGGCAATATCTTTTTAACATCACTCAACCATTGCCTCTTTGGGCATCCTCTGAACACCTCATTAGCATTTGTGATACAGTAGGCACTAAGCAACATGGTGGGAAGGAAGAAAAGTGTAAGAAAAGGTCCCTTCTCTTAAGGAGCTCACAGTCTCAACAGGGCAAGAATTATAAAAATAAATGAAATATTTCCATTTGCAATGACATGGATGGAGCTAGAAAGTATCATACTGAGATTAAGTCAATCATAGGACAAATACCACATGATTTCACTCATATTGGAATTGAATTAACAAAACAAATGAACATATATTAAGGGTGAAAGAGGAGAAGGGAAAAGAAACCACAAGAGACTCTTAACAATAGACAGATGGAGGAAGGTGGGAGGGAGATGGGTTAGATGAGTATTGGGTATTAAGGAAGGCACTTGTGATGAGTACTGCTTTTTGTATGTAAGTGATGAATTACTGAACTCTCCTCCCAAAACCAACATTTCACTCTATAATAACTACATAAAATATAAATGTAAAAATAAAATGAAAAATACATGCATGCACTACCCTGAAGGGGCACTGACATCTGATGAAGAGAATACAACCTTAGTCAACTTTCCAGAAGAGATGAGTGAAGGCTGCACAAACCAGCCTCTCTTAACCCAAATCTTGATGTAGGAGAATGGGGTGAAAGTACTACAAGTATCTGAACAGCAAATGTGGGAAATATTTCATACTTGTTGACCAATAATCAAGGGGAAAGTATGACAATAGAACTCTGACCCTGAGCAATTAGACACCCTGCAAAGAGCAGAGATGCTTATATTTTAGCTATAGGTTTGACACGTATTTATGAAAATAGTGGACTTTCAGTGCAGATTTCATGATGAGATGTCCAGGATCAAGTTCTCCCTGTAGAAAACTCATCATGCGATAATGTTAGACACAGACTTCTGTTACGACAATAGTGAAAGAAAACTGTAGATGGAAAGATAGGGAATGAATGGATATTTTTAAATGGCAAAAAGATAATAAAAAATATTGTGTAAATTTTCAATTTGGATGGACCTAGAGGATATAGTGCTGAGCGAAATGAGCCAGTCAGAGAAAGACAAATACCATTTGATGTCACTCACATGTGAAATTTAAGAAATAAAACAAAGGACCAAAGAAACAATAGACAAAAATAAAAAAAGAAAACAAACAAACAAAATGCAACAGATTCATAAACACAGAGAACAAACTGGGTGGGGATGGGTGAGGTAGATAAAGGGGACTAAGACTACAATTATCTCCACAAGCACTGAACAGTATATAGAATTGTTAAGGAAAGGGGCCAAGATGGCAGAGCAGCTTGGAAGGTTTTTTGGCCTCTCTCATCCCCGAAATGCAGCTAAATCAACACCAAACCATCTGACACACCTAGAAAACTGATTTGAGAATTAACACAACAATCTGCACAACTTGAATCACATAACTTGGCCAGTACATGGCGCAGAGAGGTGAACTGAGGGAGAGAGAAGCTGCATAGGATAGAGAGCTGGACTCTTGTTTTTTGGGAGATTTTTTATTACTAATTCAATTTCTTTACTGGTTATGGGTCTTTTCAAGTTTTCTATTTCTTCCTGTTTCAGTTTTGGTAGATTATATGTTTCTAGGAAATTTTCCACTTCTTCTAGATTGCCCATTTTATCGGCATATAATTGCTCATAATATTCTCTTATTATTGTTTGTATTTTTGCCATGTTGGTTGTGACATCTCCTCTTTCATTCTTGATTTTATTTGTTTAGGTCCTTTCCTTTTTCTTTTTGATCAAATTGACGAGGTCTTTGTCAATTGTGTTCATTCTTTCAAAGAACCAGCTCCTGGTTTCATTGGTCTGTTCCACTGTTTTTTGGTTTCAATAGCACTGATTTCTGATCTAATCTTTATTATTTCCTATCTTCTGCTGGTTTTGGTTTTTATTTGCTCTTCTTTTTCCAGATCTTTAAGATTTAAGGTTAGATTGCATATCTGAGACCTTTCTTCCTTCCTTAGGGAGGTCTGGATTCGTACATACTTCCCTCTTATGTCTACCTTTGCTGTGCCCAGAGGTTTTGGCTGTGGTGTTATCATTTTCATTGGCTTCCAATGTACTTTTAATTTCCTCTTTAGGTTCTTGGCTAGCCTGTTCATTCATTGGTAGGATGTTCTTTTGTGTCCAAGAATTTGTTATCTTTCCAAATATTTTTTTCTTGGTTTATTTCAAGTTTCATAATATTGTGTTCTGAAAATATCCACATATGATCTTCATCTTTTTGTACTTGTTGAGGGCTGATTTGTGTCCTAGTATGTGATCTATTCTGGAGAATGTTCCATATGCACTGGGGAAGCATGTGTATTCTGCTGCTGGTGAATTGTTCTGAATATATCTGTTAAGTCCATCCGGTCCAGTGTGTCATTCAAAGCCATGGCTTCCTTGTTGACTTTCTGTTTAGATGATCTGTCCGTTGCTGTAAGTGGAATGTTGAAGTCCCCTAATACTATGGCATTATTGTCAATGAGTTTCTTTATGTTTCTGATTAATAGATTTATATATTTGGGTGCTCTCACATTTGGAGCACAAATGTTTACAATTGTTAGATCTTCTTGGTGGATAGACCAATGCCCTTCTTGATCTCTTGTTATGTTATTTTAAAATATAGCTTTCTGATATAAGTATGGCTACTCTGGATTTCTTTGGCGACCATTAGCATGATAGATGGTTCTCCATCCCTTTACTTTCCATCTGAAGGTATCTTTAGGTCTCAATGGAACTCTTGTAAACAGCATATAGATAATCTTGTTTTCCTATCCATTCTATTACCCTTTGTCTTTTGATTGGAGCACTTAGTCCATTGAAATTTAGAGTGGGTACTGAAATATATGAATTTATTGACCTTATGTTTCTGTAGAGTTGGATTATCTGGCGGTGTTCTTTGGTCCTTTGTAGTCTTTGTTATTTTTGGTCTTTTTGGTGTTTTTCTTTATTTTTTTTTCTTTTATATTTTCTCCCCTAAGACAGTCCCCCTTAAAATTTCTCACAGGGCTGATTAGGTGGTCACAAACTTCTTTAATTTTTGTTTGTCTAGGAAACTTTTCATCCCTCCTTCTATTTTGAATGACAGCCTTGCTGGATAAAGAATTCTTGGATGCATATTTTCCTGATTCAGCACATTGAATATATCCTCCCATTCCTTTCTGGCCTGCGAAGTTTCTGTGGATAGGTCTGCTGCAAACCTGATCTATCTTCCCTTGTAGGTTAAAGACCTTTTTTCCCTTGCTGCTTCCATGACTCTATGCTTGCCAGAGTATTTTGTGAGTTTGACTATGATATGCCTTGTTGATGGTCAGTTTTTGTTGAATCTAAAGGAAGGTGCTTCCTGGATTTTGATTCCATGTCTTTCCCCACGTGAGGAAAGTTTTCCACTATGATTTGCTCACATAAACCTTCTATCCCTTTTTCTCTCTCTTCATCTTCTAAAACCCCCACTGAGATGTTATTCCTTTTTAATGAGTCACTGAGTTGTATAATTCTTACATCGTGCTCTTTTGCCTTAGTTTCCCTCTTTTTTCTGCTTCATTACTCTCATTAAGCTTGTCTTCTATGTCACTGATCGCTGCACTGCTTCATCCATCCTTGCCGCTGTGGCATCTGTTGGAGACTGTAGCTCAGTTATATCATTCTTTTCATCCTGACTAGCTTTTACTTCTTTTGTCTCTGCAGAAACCGATTCTAATCTGTTTTAAACCCCAGCGAATTATTCTAAATTCTGTTTTGGACATCTTGCTTGTATCTGTGTTGATTAAGTCCCTCACTGTCATTTCTTCTTTTTCTTTCTTATGGGTGAACTCCTTCGTTTCATCGTTTTGAAGGGAGAAAAGGAATTAATAAAGTAAAAAAAATTTTTAAAAATTAAAAATAATGCACAAAAATCAAAGGATGCTAGATCCTAGGTGGGTTTTGGTATGGTTGTTGAAGGGAGCTTGATAGATTAGAGGAAAAAGGGAAAGGTAAGAGAAGACAAAAAGGGAAAAAAAGGAAAAGTTTTGAAAATTTGAAAAAAACAAGAAAACAAGAAAAGCGATAAAATATGGGAAAATTGAATAGATGGACCAGCGAACAAAATGATATAGGTTTGAAATTACATCCGTGTTTTCCTAGAAGTCAGCTATGAAGCTCTTTATAGTCTGTAAACTAAGCAGGCAGAGAGACTTGTGGTGTTCCTCAAAAGCGTGGTTGGCACAGGTTGGCCAGGCTTAGTGTAACAACTTCATTCTCTGCTAGATAGTGCAGCTTAGCTTACTGGGGTGGATGGTTGTGGTGCATGTAGGCATGTATGTGCATGTGCAGGAGGGGTGAAAATAGTGTCATCCAGCTACCCAGTCTCTAGTATCAGAACTCTGTGCTCTCCCTGACAGGCAATAAAGCACCCCTCCTTTGTCTCAAGCTTCTGTCCACTCCCTACTTCTACACTATCCATGACCAAGCCATCGGGCTGCCAGGTGGCACCTCCCTCCTGAGTTTTATCTCAGGTGGGGCAGAGCTTCCCAACCCCTCACTTCTGAAGTACTGCTGGTTTCACCTGCTCAGACCCTCTGAGGGAGGGTCTCACTGAGCAAGCCCGCCCCCAGGAATGTTTGGGAGACTATGCTGCTGCAGATGCCCAGAGACTGCTGCTGGGTGCCAGCCCATTCCAGAAAAAATTCTCCTGATTGTGTAGCAGCAGCGTTTCAGGGATTATGAAAAATCACAACACATCTGGTGCCAGCCGTAACCCTTAACATCCTTGTTCCAACACCAAAGAAAAAGGTTGCACTCCGGGGTCTGCTGGGACCTTCTTCTGTGGGTAGGCTGCACAACCTGTACCAAATGTCCTCCCAGCAAGGAAACCACCACTCCCTGTGTGGCCCCAAAACCCCTCAAACCCTGCTCTCTACTCCTGGGGAGTATAGAGTCCTTTCTCCTTTCTCCCTTTTTTATTCAGTCCCTTGTGGCTATTTCTACTCTTCTTTTTTCTCTCCAGCTGCTTTTGGGACAGGGACTGTGCTTTTCCTGTACTGTCCCCCTGTCTCCATCCTCTCTCTGCAAGCAAAAACAGCTCTCTGCCCTCCTAGGCTTCTCTCTGCACCAGTTCACCTCTCCGTACCATGTAACTGCCCAGTTCTGTGGTTCAGGTCATGCGAATTGTTGTGTTAATCCTCAAATCAGTTTTCTAGGTGTGCAAGATGGTTTTGTGTTTATCTGGCTGCATTTCATGGACCATAGATGCAAAAAAAAAAAAACAACCTTCTACTCTGTTCCTCCATCCTGGCTCCTCCCCCAAACTGATCTTTTTTCAACAACAACAAAAACAGAAATACAACTCAATGGAATACAAGGGAGCACAGAAATAAAATCAAATATATGACTGAATGAGTTTTCACAAGACTGCCAGGACAGTTCGATGGTAAATGGATGGCCTGTCCAAGAAATGGTGGCGGAAAACCTGGAGATCCACAGGCAAACAAATGAAGCCAACGCTTTCATCCACCATCTACCAATATAACTCTGAATGGACAATAGAATCAAGTATAAGAAATATAACTGCAAGCACTTAGAAGAAAATACAGAGGTACATCTATATGACACTGGATTTGACTATGATTTCCTGGATATAATACCAAACACATAGGCAATTAGAGAAAAAAAGTGTTTTGGCAAAATTAAAAATATTTGTGCATCAAAGGGCACTAGTTCTCAAGTGAAAAGACAACCAAAACAATGGAGAAAAGATGGGCAAATCATATATCTGGTAATATATTAATATCCAAAATATATAAATAATTTAAAATATACCACAGCAAAAAACCCAAACAACTCAATTTTAAAATGGTAATCCTTTAATTTATATTCCAGTTACTTAACATACAGTGTAATATTCATTTCAGGTGTACCGTAGAGTGACTCAACACTTCCATAATAAAAAGTCAAAAAAAAAAGATTTAACAAAAGAAAGAAACAATAAGTGTGAGCAATGATTTAGAGAAAAGGGCACCCTTTGGTATTGTTGGCAGAAATAGAAACTGGAGCTTCCACTGTGGAAAAGAGTATAGAAGTTCCTCCAAAGCATAAATAAAGCTTCCTTGCAATCCAGTAACTGCACTACTGGGTCTTTACCCAAAAAATATTTTTAAAAACTTCAAAGGGATACTTGCACCCCTATGCTTAGAGCACCATTCTTTACAGTATCCAAATTGTAGAAGCAGCCCAAAGTCCACTGATAGATGAATGAATAAAGAAGATAAGGTACATACACACACACAAACACAATGGAATTTTTTTAGCCAATAAAAAAATGAAATATTGCTTTTAGAAACTTAGCATAAGCTAGAGGGTCTTATGCTAAACAAAATTAGTCATTCAGAGAAAGATAAATACCATATGCTTTCATTTGTGTGGAATTTAAGAAACAATACAAATGAGCAAAGGGGAAAAAAGAGAAGTGAACCAAGAAACATATTCTCAACTATAGAGAACAAACTGATGGTTACCAGAGGGACAGTGGAGGGGGAGGGGCAGAGACGGTTGAAATAGATGATGGGGATTAAGGAGCGGTCTTGCCCTGATGAGCACCGGGTTTTGTATGAAAGTGTTGAATACTATATTGTATGCCTGAACTATTATTACACTGTATGTTAACTATATTGAATTGAAATTTTTAAATAAATTAAACAACAAAATTAATGGTGAAAAGAAAAGGAAGAACAGACAATAGACACAAATAGACATCTCTCCAAAGAAGTTATAAGCATAGACACTTAGTTACACAACATGACTAATCATTAGTGAAGTGCAAATCAAACCCACAATGTGATACTACAACACACATTCTAGAATGGCTATTTTTTAAAACAAAATAGAAAATAGAAAACAATTTTTAGTGAGGATAAGGGTAAATTGCAACCCTGTGGTGCTTGCTGATGTGAATAAAAAGTGACAGAGCTACTGTAGAAAAGATTGTGCCTGTTCCTCAAAACATAAACATAGAATGATCATTTGATCTGGTAGTTTCACTTCTGATTATATACTTACTTACATGTCATAAAAGAATTTATTTCTATTTATTTTTAACTTTTTAAATGTTTATTTATTTATTTATTTATTTATTTATTTATTTATTTATTTTAGAGAGAGAAAGAACGTGAACAGGACAGGGGCAGAGAAAGAGGGAGACCCAGAATCCAAAACAGGCTCCAGGCTCTGAGACATCAGCACAGAACCCAACCCAGAGCTGATAACCACAAACCATGAGATTATAACCTAAGCTAAAGTTCAACACTCAACCAACTGAGCCACCCATTTTAATTTATTTAATAGAGTTCTTTTTTTAAAATTTTATAATAGTTTATTTTCAAATTGGCTTACATATAACACCCAGTGTTCATCCCAACATGTGCCCTTTTTAATGCCCATCATTGTATTCAAATTCTATTAAATTCTATTCTTAAATTAAACAGAATTTAAAGCAGTGACTACAACGGATTTTTGTACACTAATTTTCAAAATACCTTTATTCACAGTAACCAAAATGTAGAGACAACCCAAATGTCCATTAACAAACTCATGGATTAACAAAGTATAGTGAACACATAAAGTAGAACATCATTTAGCCTTTAACATGAATGGAATTCTGGCACAGGCTATAACTCGAAATAACCTCACAAATATTATGCTAACTGAAAGAAGCTAACAAAAATGTACCAATATTATGTATTACATATAAATGAGATACCTAGGGTAACCAGTTTTAGAAAGAGAAAGTAGGATAGTAGGAGACAAGAATTGAGCAAATTTAGTATTTTAAGGAGACAGAAGTTCAGTTTGAGACGATGAGAAAGTTCTGGAAATGGATACAGGTGGTGATTGCTCAACTGTGAGAAAGTACTTAATGCCACATGAGTATATTTCAAATGTTTAATTAATAAATTTTATATGTATTTTCCCCTGAAAAACAATGATGAAAAAGAGTGACATATTTTACAAGAAATTCATGGGGGTCTGGATGGCTCAGTCAGTTAGGCATTTGACTCTAGATTTTGCCTCAGTTCATGATCTAACAATTTGTGAGTTTGAGACTCACATTGGGCTCTTCACTGGCAGAGTGGAGGCTGCTTGGGATTCTTTCTCTATCCCTCTCTCTGCACCTGCCAATCTTGCTCTTTCTCTCTCTCAAAGTGAATAAATGAACTTAAAAAAATGATCTCAGTGCCATAATAGCTTTATATGATGTAGAGAAAAGAATCCAAAGTACAAGAAGACAAGGGCATGTTGATGGCTTTTCTTGTGTGCTTCAATACCTCGACCACAAAGTACACCCAAACTAAGGGTTCAGAGAACATAAAATTCATAAGGTCATTGAGAAATAGCTTGGGGAGGGCTATAATGTCTTCCTTGACAAGCTCTACAGAGCTTCTCCCCATGATATAGACCTATCATGGACGTGCTGAAACTGAAACGCCTTTATCCTGAGTTCAGCCCCTGCTGAACTGCCAGAGGCCATGTCAGCAGACTAAAATGATTCAAGGTTTGCTATTCATAGCATGTAAGAATTAACCATTCTCATCAACAGTGGTGGAACCACGGGGATTTTTGGAAATGGCAGATTCATAGAAATCTCCAAGAAACAAAAATAATGGGCATCTTACTAAGGGCCATCCGATTTGTGTAACTAAAAATATAAATAAAACAAAAGTAAAACAAAAAAATTAAAAAAACACTTCCGATGATCATGAGGAAAAGATTGACCTTAGACACCACAATGAAGGGTCCTTATCTCTATCTGACTTTCAGTCCAGAGACTATTCACAGGCCCAGATCCTCAGTTGATGGAACCATGTACACCTGATGGAAGGTTGTAAAATGGCAACAAATGCTTTACATTTTCCTCCACATATGAACCAAAGGCTCTGAGGTGATGGCACTACTAGCTTATAATTGTTCATGAGGACTGGTCTGAACTACAGTTGGCACCTTGATAGTGGGCAAGAAGAGAAAATTATACCACGGAAACTGGTAAAAGCTACAAGTAAGCTCTCTACTTTATTCCTTTGTTCTATTTGCTGCCTTTCTTGCTTTCCCTGTTTATTTTTGTCTTTGCTTCTGAAAGATAGTTCCATTAACATTTATCTGCATACTAGTGTTCAAAAGGACCTGTGGACTTTCATCTGAAAAACTGTGCATCGGGTAATAGGAAATTACCATTATTGCTTACAATCCAAGTGGTGGCCTCTAAGGTAGGTGGTAAGGAGACATTTGTCTTACTCTGTCTCACAAAGCACAGATTAGGTCCATAGAATATCCTGCTGTCACTGCCTAATTTCTGGGATGCAGCATTAGACAAGATGCAGGTAGCAATAGGCAGAGTAGTCAACATTGTGTTTGAGATCTGTGAGGAGCCGATTATGATAGCAGGTGCTGAGGGAAATCCCAAGACAGTGTTGCTGCCTACCAAAATATTTTTAAAAAAGTAATAATGCATCCCTGGGAAATCACCAAGAATGACTTCATTAAGGCCTGAAAACTCAAGAGTTGCATTGTTGACTACCTTCACACTTAATTCACATTTAGGACTGTGTGAGGGGAAACTAGAGATTGCACACTGAGGCGGATTACTGTAAACTCATCACTCAGGGTTCCAGATGTCTCCGATCTTATAGATGTGCTCTCATTCCAAGATAAATTGACAAAAATCCCTGGAAACTCAAATACAAATTCTGATGTATTCAATGATTTTCCTCCAAAGGCAAATAATATATCTGTATACATGTAAATACATAATACAAAGATACTGCTTTCAACCCAGAGCAAAAGCATCTCACGTTTACTCCACTAGCTCCTCCTATCACATTACAGGTACTCAATTTGCTATATTATGTATATGTTCTTAAAAACTCATGCAATGGGCGCACTAAGATGGCTGAGCTGACTTGGACTCAGATCACGATCTTGCAGTTCATAGGTTCGTACCCTGCATCGTGCTGTGTGCTGACAGCTCAGAGTCTGGAGCCTGCTTCTGATTCTGTCTCCCTCTCTCTCTCTCTGCCTCTATTCCCCATCCCTCAACAAATGAATAAACATTTAAAAAATTAAAAATCCATGTGATGCAGTTTTTGACTGGCCTAAACAGTTTTAGAGAAATGCAAAAAAGGGGTGCCTGTGTGGCTCAGTGAGTTAAGCATCCAAATCTTGACTTTGATTTGGGTCATGATCTCACAATTTCTGACACTGAACACCACTTTAGGCTCTGGGCTGAAAGCATGGACATGGCTTAAGATATTCCCTCTATCTCTCTGCCCCTCCCCACTCGCTCTTACTCTCTCACAAAAAATCAATAAATAAACTTAAAAAAAATACAGAAGAAAGAGTAGCTCATAATGTATGAAAACCTTTTAGCAACTGAATACTATAGAAAGATAAAATGCAGATTGCCAGCCTATGAACTGATACAAATATCATGATCTAAGTCTTCTAGGGTTTTAAGCCCTGTTACTCAAGTCTTTATCCTGAAACAAAGAATCCTATATGTAGAGAATATCTCTCTGCTAAAGAGCTTTCTCAGTGCTTGCTTGATGTCTCTACTCTTCAGACCATAGATGAAGGGGTTCAGCATGGGCGTCACCACCGTGTACATGACGGAGGCTATGGCACTTGCCCTAGAGTTTTGTAAAGCAGCGGAACTAGCGGAACTAAGATACACCCCAAGGCCTGTACCATAGAACAAGGAGACCACTGAGAGGTGAGACCCACATGTAGAAAATGCTTTATACTTGCCCCTCACTGATGAAATTCTCAAAATGGAAGTTACAATTCTACAGTAAGAGGAGAGAATGCCAGTGAGTGGAACAACACCCAGAAATCCATTTGCCAGATACATAACCAAGTCATTGAGGAACACATCAGAGGAAGCAAGGTGAATTACCTGCTTAACATCACAGAAAAAGTGAAGGAGTTCCATCTCTGTACAAAAAGAGAGCCACAAAATCATTAAGTCATGTAAGAGAGCATTAAGAACACTCAATACCCAGGATCCGAGAAGCAGAATGCTGCAGAACTTGGGGTTCATGATGGCCATGTAGTGCAGTGGGTGACAGATGGCCACAAAGCGGTCATAGGCCATCGCTGTCAACAGGAAGTTGTCTAATCCTGCAAAAAGCATGAAAAAAAACATCTGGCTGAGGCAGCCTTCATAGGTGATCACTTTGCCCTGCATCTGGATGTTCAGCAGCATCTTTGGGACGGTGGTGGAGGTGAAACAGATTTCTGAAAAGGACAGGCTGGAGAGGAAGAAGTACATCGGGGTGTGGAGGCGGGAGTCTGTGATAATGGCCAGGATGATGAGCAGGTTCCCAGTGAGGGTGACAAGGTACACGGACAGGAACAGCCAAAAGAGCAGTGATTGCAGCTCCTCCTGTTCTGAGAGTCCCAGGAGGATAAAGTGTTTGACACAAGTTTGATTTCTTCCTTCCATGTAACTGATGAAATCGGCTAGAACAGAGACAAGAGCACTGTGAAGGCCCCAGCACGATCACAGAATTGAAAGGAATGCTGTGTTTTCAACATTTTTCATTCATTAATTCTTACACATTCCCTACAAATCTAGAATATCTACCAGAAAACTTCAGCTACTCTCAAATGCTCCTTGTTTACCCTGAGGCTTTACCTATTCACAATTTTTGTTCTGAATCAAAACAATTTGAAAGCAATGCTCTCCATAAATTTCCCAAGACCTTTTTTTCACCTAGCAAAATTTAAGAAAAAATCTCGTGACTAGTATTGCTGAAAGCTTTGCAAAAAGTAGTGATGGATGTTTGTCCATAACTAGACCAAGTTAGTTAGTCTTTGGAAGTGTGTGTGTGTGTGTGCATCAGAGGGAGGAATAGCATATTAATAAATGAATAAATGATGTTTCAAATGGAGGTTACACCTAATAAGTAAAATAATTAAGGAATAATTAGTCTAAGCAGAAGGGAAACCTGCCATTGTATCAGGTCTGATCAGGGGCTTCTGGTGAGGAAAACTAAGGGATATAGGAACCATGCGGATAACTCTGAGAAAACTAGTTGAGGCAGAGAAATCGCATGTGCAAAGACCTTGAGTCAAGAGCTCACTCAAACCCATCAGGCAACATCAAAGAGAAAGCGGCAGCAGAGCAGGTAACACAACGGGGGTAGGAGTTGGATGTAAATAAGAATGAGAGGATCTCAAAGTCTCCTGCATCTGTGGAAACATTCTAAGGTAATGGACACCTCAGTTCATTGTCATTGTTATATGTATGTGTTATACATGATGTCTGTCTACAACAGGATACGCTTTATGTAATGTATACAAATGGAACACAATTCATTCCTCCATAATTCTCGTTCTCTCTACCTTTACTCTAAGTCTTCAGTTGGTCTAATCTCTGCAATTTTTACATAAAACAGCGTCAGCTTGCTATAAATGCTTAATGGGTGTGACTTAACTGAAAATTCTCTTCGATCTGTACACACGCACGCATGCATGCGCGCGCACACACACACACGAGTACAGATACGGACAGTGACAGAGAGAGAGTTTTCCATTATTATGGTACTGTGTACTCTTGAAGTTGAAGCACAATATTTTAGAAAGTAGGGAACAGGCTAACTCGTAAGTAAATCGAAGAGCTTCCTTCTCCTAGGAGAATCGCAGTTTGTAATGTAGGCATTCCATTGGAGTAGTCACGGGTAAGGATCCAAGAACCACACAGAATTAGAAGAAATAACATCAGTCTTTCTCAATGTCTTCCAAAAAAAAAAATTCAAAGGGGAAACTCTTCCTATTTCATTCCATCAGGCCAGCATTGCACTGATACCAAACCATGAAAAAAATATTACAAGAAAATAAATGAACAGAAAAATATTCGCAGGAAATATTGACATGAACTGATTCAAGCATAGTAGCCTTTTGATCTTGGTGTAGAAAAGGCCTATGCATTAAGACCAAATGGCATTTATTCCAGGAGGACAAGGATTATTTAACTAATAACTCTTCCTAAAGGTAACACACCATGTTAACAGAATGAAAGATAAAAGCCCATGTTTATCTCAACAGATAGTAAATAAAACATGACAAAATGGAGCATTCCTTAATATCAATAGCATTCAAGAAACTAAGAACAGGAGGAAACGTGCACAACACGAAATAGGTCATATATAAAAACCCATCTGTAAAATCATTCTTAATAGTGAAACACTGAGAGTGACGCCTAAGATAAGGCAAGACAAGCATGTTTGCTTTCATAACTTTTATGCAATGTGGTATTGCAAGTTCCAGACACAGCAACTAGCTAAAAATAGAAAAGGTGGGGGGGGAGAAGGAAATAAAAGGCATCAGAATTCAAACGGAAGAAGTAATATGATTCCTCTTCACAAGAAGGTGATCTTAAAAAAAGACAACATTATAAACAAGAAAAACTGTTAGAGTAATAAACGAATTCAGAAAAGTTTCAGAATATAAATCAATGCAAAGATAAAACTCAGGTGACCAATGGTATCCTACAAAGGAATCTACCATGTGAAAAAAACAATCTAACTGTATTACAATTGTATGACACAATCTCATCGAAACAGACAGAAAAAAAGTACAGAAAAACAAGATCTGGGGGAAAAGTCTATAAACTGGACATGAGAGAAATTGCACAGAAGCACTGCACCGTACCTGATCAAGTATGTCCTGGAAGGTATTGTTAACAATGCTGATATTCCTGCACTGAAATTAAATATTCAAGGAAGTGAAGAGTAAATTATGCAAATGAGGTTATTACATCTGGTGTGGGACTTGACGTGTAAGCAAGGTGGAGTAGCTCTTATGACCCTTTGTTAATAAATTAGTTTTGGAGTCATCAGTATGAACTTGCCTTAGCTTATATAAAAATACAGAGGGTTACATATAGACACATGTATGGATGTCTGCATGTACACAGAATAGTAAACACTCATATGTTTCCTTTCCTGATCCGTTGAGGGGATATAGAGACTGTGGTAGCAACAAGCACAGCAGGTATCAAGATCTTGAATCTAATCCCATGACCCAATAAAATAAAACAGGGCTCTTTGCAGAAATTAATGATTCTAGGGCTCAGAGGAAAAGACAGTAAGCTGAAACTGAGGGAAACATCTTTTCCTGGAAGACAGTAATGAAATGCTAGACCCAAAAAGCCGAGAATGATGGAGACATGCCATAGTGACATATCAGCTAACTGAAGAAGCTCCCCATTGCCAAAGCTGGAACAATTTGAGCAACAAAATAAGGAAGTATTGGATTATAACACAGAGTATAAAATGTAAATAATTGAAAAATAAATACTGAAGACACAATCTCGAGTGCAGTAGAAAACCAATGATTTACAGAAATATTCTACTCTTAAGGCAGTGGAAGAAAATTACCTCTACCTAACAATGGGGCTGCACATAGAAAGTCCTTACAGGAGCACAGGATGGACAGGAAGAGGAAAGAGAAATCTGACAAATATCGTGTCAAGGACATCAACATCAACTCCAATGAGAAATAGTCATGTTGATAGTGTGTTCCCTTGATGTCGGGATATGAACATGCCTGCTTCCACTCTAGGATTCTTGTCCATCATCCACAGTCCCAGTATACTCATGAAAAAAAGAAAAATAAGGCAAGCCCAAAAGATTTTTTTTACAGAATGCCTGATCATCACTCTTAAAACTATCAATTGTTTCTAGAACAAATGAAGCCTGATAAAAAGTCACTGCGTGTGGAAGCTCAGCAGATGTGAGGATTAAAAGTAACATGTGTAAGAGATAGGACGTGTTCATAACAGCAGAGGCTGGGAAGGAGCTTATGAGAACCCTCTGAAAACTCACAGCAAGTTTGTTTTGTTACTGTAAAATGTTCGAATACTAATCTTGATTAAAAATTAAAATTATCAATGCAATGCAAAATCTTTGGAAGCACTGTGCTCTGAGATTGTCCCTAGAGGTCTGTTACGTGCTGTGTACAAGCAATATCACTGCTGTCAGTAACTCTTCCTATCAGTAAAATAAAATGAAAATACCACATACAGTTTTTGAAAACTGTCAATGAAATAATGACTATAATATATCTACATTGTTTATAGTAAATATTTAAAAATGAATGAAAAATTCACATGAATTTCTGTATTCACAATTTCCACCCTTCACGACCCATTCTGTGCCTCCCATCTCGCGCTTCTGGTGCTATTTCTATTCCTCAATATCCCTTCTCACACTCTGAAAGCAGCAATAGTTTTTTCCTCAAAATAACCTAGGTCTTTTTTCCATAGAGAAGACTCTGTGATAGCTGTCCCCTGACAGAAAACCTACACATACTCTTCGCTGATTTCAGGTTTCAATTTCAACCTTCTCGCCAAAATGTAAGATTGTCTGTTAATATGATTATTGCCTACCCAGCCAGGTTCATCTGGGTTCGTTTTGCTGACCCTGCTCCTGATTGTTGGTCAGAGATAAGTATTTCTAATTCCAGCAGCACAACTTCCACTCTACTGTAAACAAAATTTCCTCCTCCTCTTCTGTTTCTGGACTGCCCACACCCCTCGTCTCCATGGAAAGACCTACCACTTTCAAGACTCAGAACCTACAGACTTCTCTGCAAATCCTTCACTGACTCCCTGAAAATATCCTCTTTTTTTTAAAACAATTACAAATAAAATAAAGAGACAACTTTAGGGGATCTACTTCCCCCGATTTCAATCCAACCTCTCATTATCACATTTATTCATTTGTACATCTCTCACTCTGTTTACACAGGGAGGAACTTGACAGAAGAAACATTATTTTAGTCATTTATTTATTCACAGAATAAATAGTAGTGTCTATTACACTAATGCTTAAAAAAATGTTTGTTGAGGGGCGCCTGGGTGGCTCAGTTGGTTAAGCGGCTGACTTCAGCTCAGGTCATGATCTCATGGTCTGTGAGTTCGAGCCCCGCGTCGGGCTCTGTGCTGATGGCTCAGAGCCTGGAGCCTGCTTCGGATTCTGCACCTCCCTCTCTCTCTTCCCTTCCCCCGCTCATGCTCTGTCTCTATGTCTCTCAAAAATAAACGTTAAACAAAAAAAAAATTTTTTTTTAAAAGATTGTGATGATTTAATAGAGGACAAAATAACAAAATAATTATTAATTATTTTTTGTTGTTTTCTATTTTAATTCTTGAACAATTAATTTCACTGTTACTTTTACATTACACACACATATATACATATATGCATCCTTATTTTGATATACTGTGTTTACATTTGTGGTGAAATTAATACACCCTCTACATTCAACTATGATGATAGACACTAAGCTTGCAATTTTATTTAAAAAATAAATCTTAGAAAATTAAATTGGGGCCCAAAGATACATGAATGTTTCTTAGTTCTTTTATGAATTATAGTTCCCCATTTTCCCCTACCTCTCTAAACCAATTTGAAAATAAACTATTTTAAATTAAAAAAAAAAAAAAAAAAAAAGCAAAATATTTGAGGCTTAGAGAGGTAGGGGAAAAAAAAAATTTTTTAATGTTTATTGAATGACTACAATTAACAAATGGTTCGATAACGGTGTACAGTCACTCCCAACAATGGAATAACCAGTAAAGAAAACAGAGGAAAGACTGTCAAGAGATGAAGGCCCACTTATGAAGCACTAACTCTGGGGAGACAGATCAGGGAGAGATGGTTCAGTGTATCCAGAGTTGCCCTCCAGAATTAAAGCCTTATGGGCAGGACTTGAAATCATTAAACTCTCCTTAACTTATTGCCCCTCGTGATGCCCCCAAAATAACTACAAATTCAAGAGGTCCCTCCTACCATAATGCATTTCCACAGCCTTCTGAAGATGCCATGCCTTACCCAGATGTAAGCAGCGAACAGCGTGAGATCAATGACCCAGTCTCTCCCATGGATGAACGAAGCAGTTGAAAGTTATGTCCTCAGAAATGGAAGAGACATGGCCCCACTAGTGAAGACTCTAGAAAGCACAGCTATGTGCTCGTATCGCCTGAGACTACAGGGGTCGACTTCATGGGTGCAGCAGAGGCATTTTCAGTTCCTGTACCTGTAGGGAATAAACTCCCATGCGCCTCATTAATGAAATATTCATTCGTCTCTCGTTCATGTAAGAGACTTGGGTCTCTGGAGCTAGGAGAGAAAGATAGAATGCAAACTTGTCGCACTGTTGGGACACAGCCTTGGCAATCCCTGACTGTCTCTTATCCCATTAAACTCTCTTATCCCAGAAGGAGGCCCCCTGTCTTTAGAGGTCCTCACCAATAAGTCAGAGCACCCCATCAAAAGTTTCCAACTCTGATTTTGGAGAATTCTGTGTCCCCTAAATCTCTCCTTTGCCCCATCTGTACTCCTTCTGTTGGTGCACACTCATGGAACTCCCAGCCTCCACAGCATTTCTTCTTTTCTCCTGCTTCCCCTTTCTCCTTCACCGTAGGCAAAGTCTGTTTAACATCTCTCAACCATTTTCTTCTTTAAGCATATTACAAACACTTCATTAGCAGTTGTTTCACAGTAGACACTAAACTACCTCCCAGAAAGGAAGTAATGTGTAAGAAATGGTCTTTTCTCAAATGAAATCTGGCCATGTGTAGCAACATGGATGGAACTGGAGGGTATTATGTTAAGTGAAATAAGTCAGTCAGAAAAAGACAGATACCATATGTTTCCACGAACAGGTGGACTTTGTGAGACTAAGCAAAAACCAGGGGGAAGGGAAGAGGGGAAAGAAAAAAAAGACACAGAGAGGGAGGGAGATAAAACATAAGAGACTCTCAAAGACTAAGAACAAACTCAGGGTGAGGGGGGTAAGAGAGGGGGTGATGGGCATTAAAAAGGGCACATGTTGGGATGAACACTGGGTGTTATATGTGAACCAATTTGAAAATAAACTATTATAAATTTAAAAAAAAGAAACAGTAAAATCACCAAAATAAAAATAAAAAATAAAAATAAAAATAAAAAGGGCACATGTTGGGATGAACACTGGGTGTTATATGTAAATCAATTTGAAAATAAATTATTATAAAAAAAAGAAATGGTCTTTTCTCTTGAAGAGCTCCCAGTCTCAAAAGATCAAGAGACAAAAAAATAAATGAATGTGCTAATCTGAAGAGGCACTGACACCTGATGAAGAGAATACAAACATAGTCACCTCTTCCAGGGGAGATGAGTGAAGGCTGCACAAACAAGCTACTAACTGTCCTGAGTCTTGATGTGGGTGAAGGGGGTAAGAGCACTCCAAGAGAAAGTATCTGGGCACCCAATGCAGGAAATACTTCATACGTGCTACCAATAAGTAGAGGGGCAAGGGACAATTGAAACATGACTCTGAGCAGTTAGACAGCATTCAGAGAGCATAGATGCTGATATTTTGGTTATTGGGTTGACATGTATTTATGAAAACATCTGAATATCAGCACAGTATTCGTAATAAAATGTCCAGGATCAAGCTCTCCCTGTGGAAAAGTCAATGTTAGACACGGACTGTGGCTACTACGATAGTCTAAGAATACCGTAGAATGAAAAATAGGGAATCAATGGACCCCTTAGAAGAGAATAAAAGTAAGAAAAATTATGTACATTTGCTACTTGGATGGACCTAGAATGTATAGAGCTCAGGGAAATGAGTCCACCAGAGAAAGATACGTACCATTTGATTTCACTTGTATGTGGAACTAAGAAACAAACAAATGAATGAATATGGAAAAAAGAACAAACAAAATACCAGACTTTTAACACAGAGAACAAATTAGTGGTTTCCAGAGAAATGGTGGCTGCGGCTGGGGGGAGACAGATAACGTGCCGGAGCCCAGGAGTCCCCGGAGGACGAACGGTGTCGGCGCGATGGATGACTCGAGAGAGCTGCTTTGTTTCTGGAACCAGCAGACAACTCTGCTTTGCTGGTCTCAGTATTTTATTTTTTTTACATTATATCAGTGAACATTACCTTTTTCTTAGAAGATAGTTAAAGAAAGACAGTGTGTATTATGTCGATCCCCCAGACCTTGAAGGAGAGTCTTATCTTAGCTGTTTTTTTATTACATTCCTGAGCTAATGAATATACACTGTTTTGCCAGGAAGAAAGCACGGTTGTTAGTGTAACCTTGAGCAAGCAGGTGGTGCATACATTGTTGCCTTAAGACCCATACTAATTGTCTACAGACAAGTCAGGAGTCCCTTTGTCTAGCTTCCTAAACTACAATGGGGGAAGTGTAACTCATTTGGCAAGGACATAATTCTCTAATGCCTGCCTAAGTTCTTTTGCTTATGAGTTAGTGAATTTATACAATAGGGGCCTAACGTCTACATAAGTTACACTAATTTTAGCCAACTCATAACTGCCATTCTGTATGATCAATTTGTGTAACCTAACCCCAAGATGCAACTTTGAGGTTACTTTTGGCCAGGTTACTCTCATTCAGATGTTATTCATCAAGGCATCACTCTCCAGGTCCCATTTCTCATATGCCATAAAACAAAAGAGCATTATATCCCTTGAGGCTGACCAGAGCAGTTCAAGAAGTCCAGGCCTGAAAGGTTATTAGAAGGAGATGGTATTGGGGCGCCATTTGGTCAGCAGAAGACTTTGCAACATCTGCTTTATCCACACAGAGATGTTTCTCAACCTGTGAGCCCATGATGGCTCCCGACAATAAAGGGAATTAAGAGTACACTTATCTCCATGAGCACTGAACCATGCATAGAATTGTGGATGCATTACATTGTACACCTGAAATTAATATAACTCTGTCTGTAAAGTATACTTCAATAAAAATAATGGTTGGAGAAGGAGGAAAATAAAATACTCAGAGTTACCACAATTTAATTTTTAAATGACCAACTTTCACAACAAAAATAAAAACAAAGATATAACTCAATGGAATAGGAGGAAGCCTAGAAACTAATTGCCATACCTACAATTGAATGATTTTTGACAAGACTGCCAGGACCTTTCAATGGTAAATAGACAGTCGTTCCCAGAAATAGTGATGGGAACCTGGATACACACACACAAACTGATGAAAATGACCCTTCTCTCCACCATCTACAAACATGACTTGAAATGGATCACAGATCTAAACATTAAGGAAAAAATCTGTAAATAAACAAGTAGAAGAAAACACAAAGGCACATCATTATGACTCTGGATTTGACAAATATTTCTTTGATATAACATCAAAGACACAGGCAACTAGAGAAAACTTTATGTCAAATCAAAATCTTTGTGCATTGAAGGGCACAATTTCCAAATGAGAAGGCAACCCAAAGAATGGAGGAACTATTGCAAATTATACACCCAATAACAGATTAATATCCAAACTATGTACAGAACTTCAAGAATTCTTGAAAAAAAAACCTCAATTTTCAAAGGTAATCCTGAGGCAACTGGGTGTCTCAGTCAGTTGAGCATCTGACACTTGATTTCACCTTGGGTCATAATCCCAGAGTTTTGGATCGACCTCCATGTCGGCCTCTGTGCCGAGCATGGAACCTCCTTGGGATACACTCTCTCCCTCACCCTTCTTTCCCACTTGCTTGCTCTCTCTCTCTCAAATTAAAGAAAAAAATCAAAACTTTTATTTAAATTCCAGTTCGTTAACACACAGTGTCATATTAGTTTCAAGTGTACAGTACAATGAATCCATACTTCCATAATAAAACTTTTAAATATATATATTTTAAAAAACTGGTGAGGATATGGAGAAAGGGGAACCCTCTTGTACTGTTGGTGGGAATGAAAACTGATAGAAAACAGTATGAAAGTTCCTCAAAAAGTTAAAAATAGATTGACCCTTGTTACTTTACATCAAAATGAATAAAATATTGCCATTTGAAATGATGTTGATTTGATTGCCATTTGAATGATGTATGAAACTAGAGTGTATTATGCTAATCAAAATAAGTCAGTCAGAGAAAGACAAATATATTATGATTTCACTTATATATGGAATTTAAGAAACAGAACAGACCAGCTTAGAGTAAGGGGAGAAATGAGTATAACATTGAGCAAAATAAGTCAGTTAGAGAAAGACAAATGCCACATGATCTTGCTCATATGTATAATTTAAGAACAAAACAAAGGAGCACGAGAAAAAAAAAGAGAGAGAGAGAGAAGAAGCTATGGTTACCAGAGGGAAGGGAGGAGACGGGGAAACAGGGGACGGGGATTAAGGAGTGCACTTGCTGTGAGGACGCTGGGTGTTTATGGAAGTGTTGAAGCACTAGATTATACACCTGAAACTGACATTGCACTGTGTGTTAACCATACAGGAATTAACACTTTTAAATAAATTGAGGGGCACCTGGGTGGCTCAGCCAGTTGAGCATCCAACTTCGATTCTTATCACGATTTCATGGTTCGTGGGTTCAAGCCCCACATCAGGCTCTGTGCTGACAGTTTGGAGTCTGGAGCCTGCTTCAGATTCTGTGTCTCCCTCTCTGTCTACCCCTTGCCCACTCACACTTTCTCTCTCTCTCTCTCTCTCTCTCTCTCTCTCTCTCTCTCTCTCTTAAAAACAAATAAACATTAAAAAAAATTAAGAAATAAAAAATAAATCTAATCAGGGGAATGATTGCTTCAGTCAGTAAAGTGTCTGGCCCTTGGTTTCAGCGGAGTCCATGACCTCACAGTTCATGAGTTCAAGCCCCATATCTGGCTCTGGACTGACTGCATGAAGCCTGCTTGAGATTCTGTCTCTCCTTCTCTCTGTGACTACCCTCTTCAGGCTCATGCTCTTTCTCTCTCCCTCTCTCTCTCTCTCTCTCAGAATAAACTTAAAGTATTAAAATTAAATTCATAAAAATAAGAAAATACATAAAAATAATTTTGATAAACAAAAAAGGAAAAGAAATGGACTCAAGAATATATAGCAATGGCTACAAAGATGCGCAACATGACTAATCATTACAGAAATGTAAATAAAAACCCTAACGTGATACCACTTCACACACACTAGGATGGCTATTTTAAAACTAAAACAGAAAATGAATCTTGGCGAGGATGTGGAGAAACTGGAATCCTGTGGTGCTTCGCTGATGAGAATAAAAAGTGGCACAGCTGCTGGAGGAAACGGTGCGCGGTTTCCTCAGAACTGTAAATATAGAATTATCGTTTCATGGACTAGTTTCACTTCTGTTTATATACCCACTTGAATGCCCCAAAAGAAGCAGTAACCAAAATGGATACTTCTATGCTAATTTTCATAACACATTATTCAGAGTAATGTCCATGTAGGAACAACCTGAATGTCCATCAACAATCTGAACAAAGCGTGCTGAACACAGACAGTGGAACATCATTGAGCCTTTACAGTGAAGGGAATCCTGGCACAGGCCACACATGGGTGAACCTCTCAAAAACAATGCTGAGTGTAAGAAGCCAGACACAAAAGGACCAGTATCACAAAACGACATCTACATGAGTTACAGAGGGTAAACAGTTTTAGAGACAGAAGGTAGTAGGATGGCAGGAGACAGGCTCTGGGCTAAGGGGCAAAGGGGAGATGGTATTTCTGGGGCACAAAGATTCAGTTTGAGATGATGAGAAAGTTCTGGAGATGGATAGAGGTGGTGGTTGCTCAACAGTGAGAAAATACTTAATGCCACATAAGTATAATTCAAAGTGTTCAAAATAATAAATTTTATATATACTTTACCCTGACAAAAAAGGATGAAAGGAGAGTGACATACTCTAAAGAATTTCAGGGGCACCAGGTGCCTCAGTCGGTCCAAAACTATCGGAGGTATGGTATTCGTTGTGTGCATAAGAGTTAATCATTCTCGTCAACATTAGTTGAGCCACAGGGATATTTTGAAATGGCATTTTCATCATAGCATCTCCATGAGAAAAAAAATGTTGAGCAGCTTACTAAGGTCCAATCCGATTTGTAAAACTAAAAAGATAAGCAAACAAAAAACAAAAAAATAAAAATAAGAAACCTGCCTCCAATGATCATGAAGAAAATATTGAGCAGAGTCACTACAATGAAGGCTCATACCAGACTAGCAATCCTGAGACTGTTCACAAGCCCAGAACCTCAGCTGATGGAACCATGTACACCTGATGGAAGGCTGTAAAATGGCAACAAATGCTTTCTATTTCTCCCACACACAACCCAAACGCTCTGAGGTGATGGTATTACTCGCTGATAATGGTTCATGAGGACTGTGGTCGGAACTAAAATTGGTACATTGATATTGGGCAAGATGAGAGTAATTATACCATGGAAACTAGCAAATGGTACAAGTAAACTCTCTACTTTATGGTGTGTTCTTATTTTCTTCCCTTCTTCTTGCTTTTTCTTTCTTTTTTTCTTCGCTTTTGAGAGATGGTTCCATGAACATTTATCTAAATACTAGTGTTTGAAAGGACCTGTGGACTTTTACCTGAAAAACTGTGAATCAGGTAATAGGAAATTACCGTTATGACTTACAACCCAAGTGGTGGCTTCTGGGTCAGGAGATAAGGAGACATTCATCTTATTCCATCACACAAAGCACAGGTTAGATCCATAATGTATCCTGCTATCACTGCCTAATTTCTGGAATTCAGCATGAGAAAAGAAGGAGCTGGCAATAGGCAGAGTACGCATATTGTGTTTGAGATCTGTGAGGAGACGATTATGGTAGCAGGTGCTGAGGGAAATCGCAGGACAGTGTTGCTGCCTACCAAAATATTAAAAGAGAGGTAATAATACATCCCTTGAAAAACCACCAAGAATGACACCATCAGTGCCTGAAACATCAGAAGTTGCAATTCTATTCCCTTCACAATTTATGTTTAGGACTGTGTGAGGGACAACTAGAGATCACAAAGTGAATGTGGATTATTGTAAACTAATCACACAGGGTTCCAGGTGCCTCTGCTCTGGCAGATGTGATTTCTTTCCAAGGTAGATTGACATAAATCCCTGGAAATTTGTATATAACCTGTGATATGTTCAATATTTTTCCTCCAAAAACAGGTATTCTAGCAGATACTTGCTTTCACCCCAGACAAAAAGCATGTCACATTTACTCTACTGGCTCCCCCTGTCACATTATAAGTATTAGATTTTCTATATCGTGTATATGTTCTTAAGAATCCACGCAATGGGAGCACTTGGGGCAACACAGTTGGTTGAGCGTCCAACTTCGGCTCCGGTCATGATCTCAAACCCATGGGTTTGACCCTACATCAGGCTCTGTACTGACAGTTCTGCCTGGAGCTTCATTCTGCTTCTGTATCTCCCTTTCTCTGCCTCTCTCTCTCTCTCTCTCTCTCTCTCTCTCTCTCTCTCTCTTTCTCTCTCTCTCTCTCTCTCACACACACACACACACACACACACACCTACCCATATTCTCTCTCTCTCTCCCTCTTTCTCTCTCTCTCAAAAAATGAATAAATGTTAAAATATTTTAAAAATCCATGCAATATAATTTAATGACAGGTCTAAATAGTTTTAAAGAAAGTCAGAAGAGTGGTGCCCAGTTGGTTCAATCAGTTAAGCATGCACTCTTCATTTAGGTTCGGGTCAGGATCTCACACTTAATGGGTATGAACCCCACTTCAGACTCTGTGCTGACAGCATGGACACTGCTTGGGATATTCCCTCGATCTCTCTCTATCCACACTCACTTGCTCTTGCTCTCTCTCATAATAAATTAATTTAAAAAAAACACAGAAGAACTACTTGCTCATAATGTATGAAAAAATTTTAGCAACTAAACTATAGAAAGGTAAACAGCAGATTGTCAATATGAAGTGATACATATCATGAACTAGGTCTTCCAGGGTTTTGGCCCTGTTTCTCAAGACTTTAGCTTGAAACAAAGAATCCTATATGCAGAGAATGTCTCTCTGTGAAAGAGCTTTCTCAGGGCTTGCTTGATGTCTCTGTTCCTCAGACCATAGATGAAGGGGTTCAGCATGGGCGTCACCACCGTGTACATGACTGAGGCTATGGCACTCGCCCTGGAGTTTTGTGAGGCAGCAGAACTGAGATACACCCCAAGGCTTGTGCCATAGAACAAGGAGACCATTGTGAGATGAGACCCACATGTGGAAAATGCTTTATACTTGCCCCTCACGGATGAGATTCTCAAAATGGAAGTTACAATTCTAGAGTAAGAGGAGAAGATGCCAGTCAGTGGAACAACACCCAGAAGTCCACTTACCAGATACATTGCCAAGTCATTGAGGAATGTATCAGAGCAAGCGAGGTGGATCACCTGCTTAATGTCACAGAAAAAGTGAAGGATTTCCAGATCTGCACAAAAAGAGAGTCGCAAAATCATTAAGTCAAGTAATAAAGAGTAAAAAACACTCAATGACCAGGATACCAGGAACAGGATGCCACAGAACTTGGGGTTCATGATGACCATGTAGTGAAGGGGGTGACAGATGGCCACAAACCGGTCATAGGCCATCACTGTCAAGAGTATATTATCTAATACTCCAAAAAGCATGAAAAAGTACATCTGGCTGAGGCAGCCTGCGTAGGTGATCACTCTGCTCTGCGTCTGGATGTTCAGCAGCATCTTTGGGACGGTGGTGGAGGTGAAACAGATGTCTGAAAAGGACAGGTTGGAGAGGAAGAAGTACATGGGGGTGTGGAGACGGGAGTCTGTGGTAATGGCCAGGATGATGAGCAGGTTCCCAGTGAAGGTGACCAGGTACATGGACAGGAACAGCCAAAAGAGCAGTGGCTGCAGCTCCTCCTGTTCTGAGAGTCCCAGGAGGATAAATTCTGTAACACGGGTTTGATTTCCTTGTTGCATGTAACTGATCAAAATGGCTGAAACAGAGACAAGAGTGTTGTAAAGGCACCAGCATAATCACGGAATTAAAAGAAGTGCTGGGTTTTCAACATGATGCGCTCATTAATTCTTACACATTCCCTATCAATCTACAACATGTACTAAAAAATTTCTGGAACTCTCAAATGCTCCATATTTCCATGTATGAAACTGTTCACAATTCATGTTCTGAATAAAAACAATTATTCAAAGCAATGTTCTCCTCCATAAATATCCTGAGACCTTTTTTTTCCCCAGTGAACAAAATTTAACAAATTTTCTTGAGGCAAATGGTTGAATGCATCACAAAAAGTAAAAATGTGTGTTTGAGCTTAACAAAACTAAGTCATGTGTGGTGTGTGTGTGTGTGTGTGTGTGTGTGTGTGTGTGTGTCAGAGGAAAGAATAGCATATAAATAAATAAATCAATGATGTTTCAAGTGGTGGTTATAAATCATAAGTAAAATAATTCAGGACAAAGTCATCCTTTTGAAATGAAAACCTGACTTTGTGTCATGGCTGATCAGGGGCTTCTGAGCTGGAAAACTAAGGGATATATGAACCTTGAGGATAACTTTGAGAAAACTAGTTAAGGCAGAGAAATCGTTTGTGTGAAAACCTTGAGTCAAGAGTTTCCCTGAAACCATCAGCCAATATCAAGGAGGAAGTTGTGAGCAGAGCAGATAACACAATAGGAGTAGGTGTTGGATGTATATGTTATTTTTGATGTCCGTCTACAACAGGATGCATTTTTGGTAATGTACACAAAATGGAACATAAAGTATTCGTCCATAATTCTATGTCTTTCTCTCTAGGTCTCCGGTTGCCCTAAATGCTGGATTTTCTATTGCATAAGACATCTTCGGCTTGCTATAAATGTTTTATGGGTGTGAACTTCACTGACTTCTCTTTGCACTACACACACACATACAACACAAACACACACAGAGTGCAGGTATGGAGAGAGACAGGGAGACAGCTCTCCATTATTGTGGTACTGTGTACTCTTGTAGCTGAAGCACAACTTTTTAGAAAGAGGCACAGGCTACACCATTAGTCAAAGAGCTTCTTTCTCCTAGAAGAATTGTAGTGTGTAATGTAGGCCTTCCAGTGGAGTAGTCATGGCTAAGGGTCATTACAACCACACAGAATTAGAAGAATTAACATCAATCTTTCTCAATCCCTTCCAAAAAAAAAATTCAAAGAAGAAAAACTTCCTACTTTATTCCTTCAGGCCAGCATTTCACTGATACCAAAGCTAAGTAAGGACACTGTAAGAAAATAAACTTATAGAAAGATATTTCCAAGGAGTACTGATATGAAAATCTTTGACTAAATATTACCAATTCGAGCATAGCAGACTTTGATCATGATGTAGAAAAGGATTATGCATCTTGACAAAGTGGGATTTATTCCTTGACGGCAAGGATGGTTTTAGTAATTAAAGCCCCTCAGTGTAACACACCACGTGAACAGGATGAAGGATAAATGATTGTCTCAACAGATGGTACAACGTGACAAAATGGAACATACTATTAAGATAGTACTAACATTCAAGAAACTAATAACGGATGGAAACTTCCACAACATGAAATAGGTCTTACATGAAAACCCACCTCTAAAATCATCCTCAAGAGTAAGACACTGAGAGCAAGACAAGCACGTCGGCTTTCACACTTGTTATGCAATGTGGCATTGCCAGTTCCAGACAGAGTAATTAGCCAAAAAGAAGAAGAATGAGGAGGAGGAGGAGGAGGAAGAGGAGGAGGAAATCAAAGGCATCGAAATTTGAATGGAAGAAGTAAAATGGTTTCTCTTCACAAAGAAGGTGATCTTATTAGAACAAAAAAGATAGCGCTAAAAAGAAGAAAAACTGTTGAGTAATAAATTAATTTCTCAGCACTTTTGCAGAATATACAACAAGGCAAACATAAAATTGAAGTGGCTGAAGGAATCCTAGAATGGAGTGGATCATGAGAAAAATAAACAATCGAACTCTATTACAATTGTATGAGACAATCTCAGTGACACAGACGGGCAAAATAAAGTACAGAAAAACAAGATCTGGGAAAAGAGAAGAGACTGTAAAACTGTACGTGAAAGAAATTGCACAGAAGCACTGCTCTACACTTGATAAAAAGTATCCCATAGGGCATTGTTAACAGTGCTGATACTTCTACAGATGAGAACTGAAATTGAACATATAAGGGAATGGATAGTAAATGGCGGTAATGAGGTTATCATATTTGGTGTGGGAATTTACCTGTAAGCAAGGTGGTGTAGCCCTTATGATCCTTTGGTAATAAATTATTTTTGGAGCCACCTGTCTGGACTTGTTTTAGCTTATTTATATACAGAGGGTCAGATATAGCCACATCACTAAACTGTCCTTAACTCACTGTCCCTATGGAGTCCCCTAAAGGACCAATACAAGCGGTCCTTCCCACCATAACACATTTCCCCAGCACTTCTGAAGAGGCCATGTCTCACCCAGAGGTTAGCAAAGAACAGCATGAGATCAAGGACCCAGTCTCTCCCATGGACGAATGATGTGGTTGGAAGTTATATTCCGAGGAAGGGAAAAGACGTGGCCACACTCATGAAGGCTCTGGAGGACACAGCTACGTGCTCATATCACCTGAGGTTACAAGAGTCGACTTCATGGATGCAGCAAAGGCATTTTAATTTCTGTAGCTGTAGGGAATGAATTCCCATGAGTCTCATTAATGAAATATTCTTTGTCTCCCTTCCTGTTACAAGACTTGGGTCTCTGGACTAGGAGAGAAAAGCAGAATGCAAGCTTATCCCACTGTTGGTATGGGGACACAGACTTGGCATCCCCTGATTGTCTCTTATCCCGCTTGACTCTCTTATCCCAGAAGGAGGTGCCCTGTCTTTAGAGGTTCTCACTAATAAGTCAGAGCCTCTCATAGTAACTATCCAATTCTGGTTTTGGAGAATTCTGTGTAGACCAAATCTCTTCTTTCTTCCATCTGTAGCCATTCTTTTAACTCACAATCATGGAACTCCCAGGCCCCCCATTGCTTCTCCTTTTTTTCCCTGTTTCTCCTTCTCATTCAAGGTGGGCAATATCTTTTTAACATCACTCAACCATCTGCCTTTGGGCATCCTCTAAACTCCTCATTAGCAGCTGTGATACAGGAGGCATTAAGCAATGTGTTGGGAAGGAAGACGAGTATAAGAATGGTCCCTTCTCTTGGAGCCCACAGTCTCAACAGGGCAAGAGATATACAAATAAATGAAATCTTGGCATTTGCAATGACATGGATGGAACTAGAATATATTCTGCTAACAGAGATAAGATTCAGAGAAAGACAAATACCACATGATTTCACTCATATTGGAATTGAATTAACAAAACAAACAAACATATGTGATGGAGACTCTTAACAATAGTCAGAGGGAGGAATGTGGCGGGGGCAGGGGGGAGGGGCGATGGGCTAGGTGAATTCTGGGTATTAAGAGGAGCACTTGTGATGAGCTTAAACACAGAGAACAAACAGGTGGTTGCCAGAGGAAATGTGGGTGGTGATGGGTGAGATAGATAAAGGGTATAAAGAGTACACTTATGTCCATGCGCAGCGCACAGTGCATAGAATGGTTAAGCATTACGTTGTACACATCAAATTAATATAACACTGTATTTAAATTATACTTCAATAAAAATAATGCCTAGGGTAGGGGGAAACTACAATTTTCAGTGTTACCATATTATAGTTTCAAACTGATCTGTTTTCAGCAACAACAACAAAAACTGAAATATAACCCAGTGGAATACGAGGGATCCCTAAAATGAACTCAAATATTATGACTGAATGATTATTGGCAAGAGTAATGGGACAGTTCAATACTACATGGACAGCCTTTCCAAGTCATGGTGATGGGAAACCTGGAGATGTAAAAAGATGAAGCTAGCCCTTCCATCCACCTTCTACCAATATGACTTGAAATTGATCACAGATTAAAGCATAAGAAATAAAACTGTAAGCACTCTCAAGAAAATACAGAGGTACATCTTTATGATACTGGATTTGACAAAGATTTCCTGGGTAGAACACCAAAGACACAGGCAATTAGAGAAAAAATTATTTTGGCAGAATTAAAAATACTTGTGCATCAAATAGCACTTTTTCCTGAGTAAAAAGGCAACCAACAAAATGGTAAAGCTATAGACAAATAGTATACCTGGTAATAGGTTAATATCCAAAATATGTAAAGAATTTCAAAAATTTCACAGCAAACAATTCAAACAACTAAAATTTAAAAGGCCAATTCTTTTATTTAAATTCCAATTGCTTAACATTCAGTGTAATATTAGTTTCTGGTGTACAATACAAGGATAACCCTTCCACAATAAAAACCTTTAAAAAAAGAGAAAAAAGAAACAATAAGTGTAAGCAATAGTTTGGAAAAAAGGGGAACCCTTTGGTATTGTTGGTGGGAATCGTAACTGGAGCCATCACTGTGGAAATGAGTATGGAGGTTCCTCTCAGGCATAAATAAAGCCACCCTACAATCCAGTAATTGCACTACTGGGTCATTACCCTAAAAAAATAATGCAAAGGAAAACTTGCACCCCTATGTTTATAGCAGCATCATTTACAATAATCAAATTGTGGAAGCAGCCCAAGTGTCCACCAATAGATGAATGAATAAAGAAGATGTGGTACATATACACACACGGAATATCTTTCAGCCAATAAAAAAGAATAAAATCTTGCCTTTGGAATGATGTGCATGGAGCTAGATGGTAGAAAGCTAAATGAAATTAGCCATTCAGAGAAAGACAAATACCAGATGATTTCACTCGTATGTGGAATTTAGGAAACAATACAAATGAGCAAAGGGAAAAAAGAGAGGCAAACCAAGAAACGGACTCTTAACTATAAAGAGAACAAACCAACGGCTACCAGAAGGTGATGTGTGGGGGATGGGTGAAATAGGTGATGGAGATTAAGAGGTGCACTTGTCTTGATGAGCACCGGGTATTGTGTGGAAGTGCTGAATCACTATATTGTACACCTGAAACTATTATTACGCTGTATATTAACTATACTGGAATTAAATTTTTAAAATAAATTTAAAAACAAAATTAATGGCAAAAGAAAAAGAACATACGATGAACTCAAATATACACTTCTCCAAAAAAAGATATATGTAGAGATACTTAGATGCACAACATGACTCATCATTAGGGAAGTACAAATAAGCCCATAATGTGATACCACGACACGCATACCAGAAAGCCTATTCTTAAAAACTAAAACAAAAAATAATTATTGGTGAGGATAAGGAGAAATTGCAACCCTGTGGTGCTTGCTGATTATGAAAAAGTGGCACAGCTACTATAGAAAAGATTGTGTCAGTTCCTCAAAGTGTAAACACAGAATAATCATTTGATCCAGTAGATTCACTTGTACTTATATAACTATTTCATTGTCCCAATAGAATTTAAAGCAGTGACTAGAACAGATTTTTGAACACCAATTTTCAAAATACCTTTATTCACAGTAACCCGAATGTCCATCAACAACCTCATGGATGAACAAAGTGTGGAGAACACATACAATGGAACGTCATTCGGCCTTTACAATAAGTGGAATTCTGTCACAGGCTACAACTCGGATGAACCTCACAAACATTACGCAAACTGAAAGAAAGCCAGCACAAAAGGACCGATATTATACAATTACACACCAATGAGATATCTAGAGGAACAATTTTAGAGACAGAAGGTAGTACGGCGGGAGACAGGGGCTGGGCAGAGGGCCAATATGAACTTGGTATTTCATGGAGACAGAGGTTTAGTTTGAGACAATGAGACAGTTCTGGAAATGGATGGAGGTGATGGTAGCTCAACTGTGAGAAAGTACTTAATGCCACATAAGTATATTTCAAAATATTTAAAAGAAAAAATTTATGTATATTTTACCCTGACCAAAAAAAAAAAAAGATGAAAAAAGAGTGACACACTCTAAAAGAATTTCAGGGATTCCTGGGTAGCTCAGTCTGTCGAGCATTCCACTCTAGATTTGGGCTCAGGTCATGATCTAAAAGTTCATGAGTTTGGGCCCCACATCAGGCTCTTTACTGGCAGAGTGTAGCTTGCTTGAGATTTTCTCTCTATCCTTTTCTCTGCCCCACCTCAGCATGCTCTCTCTCTCTCTCTCTCTTTCTCTCTCTCTCTCTCTCTCTCTCTCTCTCTCTCTCCAAAACTGAAGAAACTTTGAAAAAAACATTTAAGTGCCATAAATAGCTTAAAGTGATGTAGAGGAAGGAATCCAAAGAACAAGGAGACAAGGGCTGTGGCCTGTTTACCTTGTGTGATTCAATACCTCGACCACAAAGTATATCCAAAATAAAGCCTTGGACTACATAAAATTCATAAGATCATTGAGAAATACATTTAAGAGAGCTCTATTGTCTTCCTTGAAAAGCTATACAGCGCTACTCCCCCGTGTGACATACTAACCATGGACATGCTGAAATTGAAATGCCTTTGTCCTGACTCCAGTCCCTGCTGAACTGCCAGAGGCCGTGTCAGCAGTGCAAAACCATCCCAGGTACGTTATGCATTGTGCGTGTAAGAGTTAATCATTCTCATCCAAATTGGTTGAGCCACAGGGATTTTTGGAAATGGCATTTTCACCATAGCCATGAAACAAAAATGATGGGCTAGTCATTAAGGGCCCATCTGACTCATGTAACTAAAAAATTAAGCAAACCAAAAACAAAAAAATAAAATAAATTAAATTAAAAAAAAAAAACCCACCTCCAATGATCATGAAGAGAAGATTGACCTGAGTCTCCACAATGAAGGGTCATAATCTCTACCTGATTATCAGTCCTGAGACTCTTCACAGGCCCAGATCCTCAACTGATGGAACCATGTACACCTGATGGAAGGCTGTAAAATGGTAACAAATGCTTTACAGTTTCCTCCACACACAACCCAAAGGCTCTGAGGTGATGGCACTACTAGCTGATAATGGTTCATGAGGACTGTGATCTGAACTAAAATTGGCACCTTGATATTGGGCAAGATGAGGGTAACTATATGATGGAAACTGGCAAATGCTATAAGTAAGCTCTCTTCTTCATTCCTCATTCTTATGTTCTTCCTTTCTTCTTGATTTCCCTGTTTCTTTTTGTCTTTGTTTCTGAGTGATAGTTCCATGAACATTTGTCTGAATACTAGTGTTTGAAAGGACCTGTGAACTTTTACCTGAAAAACTGTGAATCAGGTAATAGGAAATTACCATTATGGCTGACAATCCAAGTGGTGGCTTCTGGGGTCAGGTGATAAGGAGACATTCTTCTTACTCCATCTCACAAAGCACAGGTTAGGTCCATAGAGTATCCTGCTATCACTGCCCAATTTCTGGGATGCAGCATTACAAAAGATGCAGGAGGCAATAGGCAGATTGGCCAACATTGTATTTGAGATCTGTGAGGAAGGAGCCGATTATGGTAGGAGGTGCTGAGGGAAATCGCAAGACAGTGTTGCTGCCTATCGAAACATTAAAAGAAAAGTAATAACGCATCCCTGGGAAACCACCAGGAATGACCCCATCAAGATCTGAACATCAGGAGTTGCCATTTCTATTACCTTCACAATATATGTTTTGGTCTGGGTGAAGGAAAACTAGACATTGCACAGTGAATGTAGATTATTGTAAACTAATCACAAAGGGGTCCAGGTGCCTCTGCTCTTGCAGATGTGATCTGCATCCAATGTAGTTTGACATAAAACTCTGGAAACTTGTATTTAACCTCTGATAGGTTCAACGATTTTCCTGCAACAGCAGATATTCTAACAAACACCTGATTTCAACCCAAAGAAGAAGCATTTTGCATTTACTCCACTGGGTCTTCCTATTACATTATAAGTACTCAATTTGCTATATTATGTGTATGTTCTTAAAAATCCATACACTATTTTCATTTTTTGAGGAAATAAAAAAAATAAATAAACATTACAAAAATTAAAAAAAAAAAATCCATGCAATGGGGTAACTGCATGGCTCATTTGGTTGAGTGTCTGATTTTGGCTCAGGTCATGATCTCACAATGCATGGGTTCGAACCCTGCATCTGGCTCTGTGCTGACAGCTCAAAGCCTGGAGCCTGTTTCTGATTCTGTGTCTCCCTCTCTCTCTGCCCCTCCCCGATTCGTGTTTGCATGCTCTCTCTCTCTCCCTTTCTCTCTCTCTCTCTCTCTTTATAAATATGATAAACATTTAAAATGTCCTATAAAAATCCATGCAATAGAATTTAATGAGACATCTACACAGTTTTTAAAAATGCAGAAGAAGGGTGAAAGGGTGGGTCAGTCAGTTAAGGGTCAAACACTTGATTTCACTTGAGGTCAAGATCTCACACATTCTTAGACTGAGCCCCACTTCAGGCTCTGCGCTGACAGCATGGACACAGATTAGGGTACATCCTCAATGTGTATCTGCTCCTCCAACACACTCTTGCTCTCTCTCAAAATAAATAAATAAACTTTTAAAAATACAGGAAAAATAGTTGCCCATAGTGTATGAAAGACTTGTAGGAACTGAATACTGTAGAAAGATAAACTGCAAACTGTTAGTCTCTGAGCTGATTTAAATATCATGATCTAGGACTTCTAGGGTTTTAAGCCCTGTTAATCATCTTTATCTTGAAACAAAGAATCCTATACGCAGAGAATGTCTCTGTGAGAAAGAGCTTTCTCAGGGCTTGCTTGATGTCTCTGCTCCTCACACCATAGATGAAGGGGTTCAGCATGGGTGTCACCACCGTGTACATGACTGAGGCTATGGCACTCACTCTGGAGTTTTGTGAAGCAGCAGAACTAAGATACACCCCAAGGCTTGTGCCGTAGAACAAAGAGACCACCAAGAGGTGAGACCCACACGTGGAAAATGCTTTATACTTGCCACTCGCTGATGAAATTCTCAAAATGGAATTTACAATTCTAGAGTAAGAGAACAGGATGCCAGTGAGTGGAACCACACCCAGAAGTCCACTTACCAAATACATCGCCAGGTCATTGAGGAACGTATCAGAGCAAGCAAGGTTGATCACTTGCTTAAGGTCACAGAAAAAGTGAAGGATTTCTAGATCTGTGCAAAAAGAGAGTCGCAAAATCATTAAGTCATGTAATAGAGAGTTCAGAACACTCAATATGCAGGCAACCAGAAGGAGGATGCCACAGAACTTGGGGTTCATGATGACCATGTAGTGCAGTGGCTGACAGATGGCCGCAAAGCGGTCATAGGCCATCATTGTCAAGAGGAAGTGGTCTAATCCTGCAAAAAGCATGAAAAAGTACATCTGGCTGAGGCAGCCTTCATAGGTGATCACTTTGCTCTGTGTATGGATGTTCAGCAGCATCTTTGGGACGGTGGTGGAGGTGAAACAGATGTCTGAAAAGGACAGGTTATAGAGGAAGAAGTACATGGGGATGTGGAGGCGGGAGTCCGTGATAATGGCCAGGATGATGAGCAGGTTCCCAGTGAAGGTGACCAGGTACATGGACAGGAACAGCCAAAAGAGCAGTGACTGCAGCTCCCCTTGGTCTGAGAGTCCCAGGAGGATAAATTCTGTAACACGGGATTGATTTCTTCCTTCCATGTAACTGATGGAAACGGCTGAAACAGAGACCAGAGCATTGTAAAGGCACCAGCAAGATCACAGAATTAAAAGAATTCTGTGTTTGCAACATGATGCATTCATTATTTGTTACACATTCCCTACCAAACTAGAATGTACCAGATTTTCACAGACTTTCAAATGCTCCATGTTTTCTTTGAGGCTGAAACTGTTTACAATTCTTGTTCTGAATCAAAACATGAATTCACAACAACATTCTCCTCCATAATTTTCTGAGACTTTTTTTTTCACCCAAGAAAATTTAACAAATTATCTTTTGACAGGTATTGCTGAAAGCATTGCAAAAAGCAGTGATGTGTGTTTCACCTTAACAAGACTTAGCCTTGGGTGTGTGTGTGTGTGTGTGTGTGTGTGTGTGTGTGTGTGCGCGTGCGCGTCAGAGGGAGCAGAAATAGAATATTAATAAAGGAATAAATGGTGGTTACAATTAGTGGTGGTTACAACTAATAAATAAAATCATTCAGTACAAAGAGTCCTGAGTTGAAGGGAAACTTGCCATTGTATCGTGTCTTATCAGGCATTTCTGACCTGGAAAACTAAAGGATACATGAACCATGCAGATAACTTTGAGAAAACCAATTAAGGCACAAATATTGCATGTGGAAAGACCTTGAGAAAAGAACTAACCAAAACCATCAGGCAACATCAAAGAGAAAGTTGTGAGCAGAGCAGGTATCACAATGGGAGTAGGAGTTGGATGTAAATAAGAGCGAAGAGCTCAAAGGCTCCTGCATCTGTGGAAACATTCTAAGACAATGGATGCTACAGTTCATTGTTGTTTTTAGATGTCTATGTTCTATATGATGTCTGTCTATAACAGGATACATTTTATGTAATGTATACAAATGGAATATAATTCTCTCTGTCTTTCTCTCTGTCTTTCCTCTAGGTCTCCAGTTGGTCTAATTCTTGCATTTTCTATTGCATAAGACAGTCTCAGCTTGCTATAAATGCTTTATGGGTGTGTAGTTCACTCATAAATTCTCTTGGCGCTACACACACACACACGCACACACACATGCACACACACACGAGTGCAGATAGGGGGAGAGTCAGAGAGAGTTCTCCATCATTGTGGTACTGTGTACTCTTGTAGCTGAAGCACAACTTTTTGGAAAGCAAGGAACAGGCTCCCACATAAGTCAAAGAGCTTCTTTCTCCTAGCATAATTGCAGTTTGTAATGTAGGCATTCCAGTAGAGTAGTCATGGCTAACCACACGGAATTAGAAGAATTAACATCGATCTTTCTCAACCTCTTCCAAAAAATTTCAAAGGGGAAACACTTTTTACTTTATTCCGTGAGGCCAGCATTGCATGGACACCAAAGCCATGAGAAGACATTGCAAGAAAAGTACAGAACAATTTTCCCGAGGAATATTCATGTGAACTGATTGAAGCATAGCCGCCTTTTGATCATGGTGTAGAAAAGGACTATGCATCATGACCAAATGACATTTATTCCAGGAGGACAAGGATGGTTTAACTAATAAAACTTCCTCAATCTAATACACCACATAACAGAATGAAGGATAAAAGCACATGAGTATCTCAATAGGTGGTAAATAAAGCATGACAACATGGAGCATTCCCTAATACCAACAGTATTCAAGATCCTAAGAAGGGAAGGAAACTTCCACAACACAAAATACGTCATATAAGAAAACCCACCTCTAAAATAGTTCTTAATAGTGAAACACTGAGAGTGACCCCTAAGATAAGGCAAAACAGGCATGTTGTTTCATACTTTTTTGCTATATAGTATTGCAAGTACCAGACAGAGAAACTAGCCAAAAAAAATAAAAATAAAAATAAATAAAAGAAGGAAACAAAAGGCATCAAAATTAGAATGCAAGGAGTAATATGATTTCTCTTCACAAAGAAGGTGATCTTATTTTAAAAAACAAAACATCAAGGGGCGCTTGGATGGCTCAGTCGGTTGGGCGTGCAACTTTGGCTCAGGCCATGATCTCACGGTTTGATTCCCTCCAGAATCAAAGCCTTAATGGTCAAAACTGGCATCACTAACACTCATTAAGTAATTGTCCCTTTGATGTCCCCCAAATAATCACCAATAACGGGGTCCTTCCCAACATAACGCATTTCCTCAGCACTTCTGGAGATGGTGGCTCACCTAGATGTTAGCACAGAACAGCAGGAGATGAATGACATACTTTCTCGCATGGATGGTGATGCGGCTGATAGTTATATCCCCAGGAAGGGAAGAGACTTGGCCCCACTAGTGAAGGTTCTGGAAGACACAGAATCGCCTGAGGTTACAAGAGTTGACTTCAGTGTGTGCAGCAGAGGCATTTTCAATTTCTGTGGCTGAAGGCGCTGAATTCCCATGAGTCTCATTAATGAAATATTCTTTTGTCTCTCTTCTCCGGAAAGACATGGTGTTCTAATATGATTGCTTTCATATGTGGAATTTAAGAAAGAAAACAATAAATATACTGGAAGGGAAGGGGGTAGAGAAGGGAAACAAATCCTAAGAAATTCTTAGAGACAGCGAACAAACTGATGGTTGATGAAGGGAAGTGGAAGGAAGAAGGGCCAGATGGGTGTTGAGTATTAAGGAGGACAATTGTGATGACACTCGGTATTGTATGTAAGTGATGAATTACTGAAGTCTACTCCCTAAACCAATATTGCATTGTATGTTAACTACCAAAAATTTAAATTAAAATATGAAATAAAAACTAAATGAATTCTCTGATGAAGAGAATACAACCCTAGTCAACTTTTCCAGAAATGAATGAAGGCCGTACAAACAAGCTTCTGCATGTCTTGAGTCTTGACGTGGGAGAAGGGGGTAAGAGCACTCCAAGAGGAAGTATCAGGCAGATAATGTAGGAAAAGCTTCATACTTGACCAATAATCGGGGGGCAGGTATGACAATTGAAACATGACCCTGTTCAGTTAGACAGGCTGCAGAGAGCAGAGGCTTATATTTGGCTGCAGGTTTGACACATACTTATAAAAATAATAGAGTGTCAAAGCAGATTTCATGAGGGGATGTCCAGGATCAAGTTCTCCTCATGGAAAATTCATCCTGTGTCAATGCTAGACACAGACTCTTAGTACAACAATAGTCTAAGGAAACCGTAGGTAGAAAAATATGAAAGGAGCGGACACATTCGAAGAGAAACAAAGTAATAATAAAAATATGATGTAAGTTTGCAACTTGGATGGACCTAGAGGGTATAGTACGAGTGAAATGATCCAGTCAGAGAAAGACAAATACCACGTGATGACACTCATATGTGGAATTTAATAAATTAAAAAAAGGAGCAAACACAGAAAAGATAGACAAAAAGTAGACTCAAACACAGAGAACAAACAGATGGTTGCCGGAGGGAATGTGGGTGCGGATGGGTGAGATAGAGAAAGGATACTGAGTACACTTTCCTCCATGAGCTCTGAACAGTGTATAGAATTGTTAAACATTACATTGTACACGTCAGATTAATATAACACTATATGTGAATTATACTCCCATTAAAATAATCCCTACAGAATTGAGAAAACACGATTTTCAGAGTGACGACATTATAATTTCAAAGTGATCTGTTTTTCTTGTTCCTATTTATCCTTTTATTAATTTATTTATTTTAATACACAACGAAGTCAGTTATCATATAGTGCAACAATGATTTCAGGAGTAGATTCCTTAATGCCCCTTACCCATTTTGCCCACTCACCCTCCCACAACCCTTCCAGCAACCCTCTGCTTCATCTCTATATTTTAAGAGTCTCTTATATTTTGTCCCCCTCCCTGTTTTTATATTATTTTTGCTTCTTTTATCTTAGGTTCACCTGTTTTGTATCTTAAATTCCTCATATGAATGAAGTCATATGATATTTGTCTATCTCTGACTGATTAATTTTGCTTAGCATAATACCCTCCAATGCCATCGATGTAGTTGTAAATGGCAAGATTTCATTCTTTTTCATTTCTGAGTAATCAAATCAATGTCTGCCAATGAACATTTGGGGTCTTTCCATACTTTGGCTATTGTCAATAGCACCGCTATAAACAATGAGGTGCATGTTCCCCTTTGAAACAGCACGCCTGTATCCCTTGGATCAATACTTAGTAGTGCACTTGCCGGGTAGTAGGGTAGTTCTATTTTTAATTTTTTGAGAAACATTCATACCGTTTTCCAGAATGGCTGCCCCAGTTTGCGTTCCTACCAGCAGTTCTGAAGACATCCTCTTTCTCTGCATCCTCGCCAACATCTGTCGTTGCCTGAATTGTTAATGTTAGCCATTCTGACTGGTGTGAGGTGGTATCTCATTGTGGTTTTGATTTGTATTTCCCTGATGATGAGTGATGTTGAGCATTTTTTCATATGTTGGTTGGCCATCTGGATGTCTTCTTTAGAGAAGTGTCTATTCATGTCTTTTGCCCATTTCTTCACTGGATTATTTGATTTTGGGTATCTTGTTTGCTACATTCTTTTTTTTTAATTTTTTTTATATTTTCATTTATTTTTGAGAGCAGGAGAGACAAAGCATGAGTGGGGGAGGGTCAGAGAGAGAGGGAGACACAGAATCCAAAGCAGGCTCTAGGCTCTGAGCTGTCAGCATAGAGCCCTACATGGGGCCCGAACTCACAGACTATGAGATCATGACCAGAGCCGAAGTCGGACGCTCAACCGACTGAGCCACTCAGGTGCCCCGCTACATTCTTTACAGATTTTGGATACTAACCCCTTAACTGACATGTCATTTGCAAATATCTTCTCCCATTCTTCAGGTGACTTTTAGTTTTGCTGATTGCTTCCTTTGCTGTATAGAAGCTTTTTATTTTGATGAGGTACGAATAGTTCATGTTTGCTTTTGTTTCCCTTGCCTCCAGAGACTGTTGAGGAAGAAGCTGCTTTGACCAAGGTCCAAGAGGTTTTTGCCTGCTTTCTCTTCAAGGATTTTGATGGCTTCCTGTTTTACATGTAGGTCTTTTATCCATTTTGAGTTTCTTTTTGGGTATGGGGTAAGAAAGTGGCCCAGGTTCATGTTTCTGTATGCCACTATCCAGTGTTCCCAGCACCACTTGCTGAAGAGACTGTCTTTTATTCCATTGGATATTCTTTCCTGCTCTGTCAAAGATTAGTTAGCCATACATTTGTGGGTTATTTCTGGGTTCTCTATTCTGTTCTATTGATCTGAGTGTCTGTTTTTGTGCCAGTACCATACTGTCTTGATGACTACTACTTTGTAATATGTCTTGAAGTCTGGGATTGTGATACCCCCAGCTTCGGTTTTCTTTTTCAAGATTACTTTGGCTATTAGCAATTTTCTCTGGTTCCATACAAATTTTAGGACTTCTGGCTCTGTAAAGAGTACTACTGTTATTTTGATAGGGATTGCATTGAATATGTAGATTACTTTACATAGTATTGACATTTTAACAATATTTGTTCTTCTAATCCAGGAGCATAGAATATTTTGCCATTTTTTGTCTTCTTCAATTCTTTCATAAATTTCTATAGTTTTCAGTGTATAGATTTTTTTACCTCTTTGGTTAGGTTTATTCCTAGGTATTTTATTGGTTGTGGTGCAATTGTAAATGGGATCGATTCCTTGATTTCTATTTCTGTTGCTTCATTTTGGTGTATAGGAGTGCAACCGATTTCTGTGCATTGATTTTATATCCTGCAACTTTCCTGAATTCATGGATCATTTCTAGCAGTGTTTTGGTGGAATCTTTTTTGGGCTTTCCATATACAATATGTCTTCTGCGAAGAGTGAAAGTTTGACCTCCTCCTGAATGATTTGATTCCTTTTATTCCTTTTTGTTGTCTGATTGCTGAGGCTAAGACTTCCAATACTATGTCGAATAGCAGTGGAGAGAGAGGACATCCCTGTTGTGTTCCTGACCTTAGGGGGAAAACTCTCAGATTTCCTCATTAAGGATGATATTAGCAATGGGTCTTTCACGTATGGCTTTTAAGAACTTGATGTGTGATCCTTCTATCCCTACTTTCTTGAGGGTTTTTATCAAGAAAGAATGCTGTATTTTGTCAAAACCTTTCTCTGCATTGACTGAGAGAATCATGTGGTTCTTGTCCTTTCTTTTATTGATGCGTCGTTTCAAACTGATTGTTTTGCAGATATTGAACCAGCCTTGCATCCCAGGTGTAAACCCCCACTTGGTCATGGTGAATAATTCTTTTAGTGTATGTTGGATTGAATTGGCTAGTATCTGGTTGAGGATTTTTCCACCCACGTTCATCAGAGAAGTAGTTCGCCTTTTACTTGGGTAATGTCTGGCATTGGAATCAAGGTAATACTGGCTTCACAGAATGAGTTTGGAAATTTTCCTCCCAATTCTATTTTTTGGAACAGCCTCAAAAAAATAGGTGTTAACGCTTCTTTAAATGTTTGGTAGAATTTCCCTGGAAACCATACAGCTCTGGACTCTTGTTTTTTGGGAGATTTTTGATTACTAATTCAAGTTCTTTACTGGTTATAGGTTTGTTTAAATTTTCTATTTCTTCTTGTTTCAGTTTTGGTAGATTATATGTTTCTAGGAATTTGTCTACTTCTTCCAGATTGCCCATTTTATTGGTATATAATTGCTGATGATATTCTCTTATTATTGTTTTTATTTCTGGGGTATTGGTTGTGATCTCTTCTCTTTCATTCTTGATTTTATTAATTTGGGTCCTTTCCTTTTTCTTTTTGATCAAACTGGCTAGGGGTTTATCCATATTGTTAATTCTTTCAAAGAACTACCTCCTGGTTTCATTGATTTGTTCTACTGTTTTTTGGTTTCAATATCACTTATTTCTGCTCTAATCTTTATTATTTCCTGTTTTCTGCTGGTCTTGTGTTTTATTTGCTATTCTTTTTCTAGCTCTCTAAGGTATAAGGTTAGATTGGCCTTTCTTCCTTCTTTAGGAAGGCCTGGATTCCTATATACTTCCCTCTTTTGACTGCCTTTGCTGCGTCCCAGAGGTTTTGGATGCAGTGTTACCATTTTCATTGGCTTCCATGTACTTTTTAATTTTATCTTTCACTTCTTAATGAGCCCATTCCTTCACTGGTAGAATGTTCTTTAGTCTCCAAGTATTTGTTATCTTTCCAAATTTTTTCCTTTTTGTTGATTTCAAGTTTCATAGCATTGTGGTCTGAAAATATGTATGGTATGGTCTCAATCTTTTTGCACCTGTTGAGGCTGATTTTTGTCCCAGTATGTGTTCTATTCTGGAGAATGTTCCATGTACACTCAAGAAGAATGTGTATTCTGCTGTTTTGGGATGAAATTTTCTGAATATTATCTGTTAAGTTCATCCAGTCCAGTGTGCCATTCAAAGCCATTGTTTTCTTGTTGATTTTCTGTTAGATGATCTGTCCATTGCTGTAAATAGGATGTTGAAGTCCCCTACTACTATGGTGTTCTTACCAATGAGTTTCTTTATGTTTCTGATTAATAGATTTATATATTGGGTGCTCTCACGTTTGGAGCATAAATGTTTACAATTGTTAGATCTTCTTGGTGAACAGACCAATGCCCTTCTTCATCTTTTGTTACAGTCTCTATTTTAAAATCTATCTTGTCTGATGTAAATATGACTATTCTAGCTTTCTTTTGACGACAATTAGCATGATAGATTGTTCTCCATCTCCTTACTTTCAATCTGAAGGTGTCTTTAGGTCTAAAATGGGTCTCTTGTAAACAGCATATAGATGGATCTTGTTTTCTTATCCATTCTGTTACCCTATGTCTTTGATGGGGGCGTTTAGATCATTGATGTTTAGAAGGAGTACTGAAAGTTATGAATTTATTGCCATTATGTTGCCTGTAGAGTTAAAGTGTCTGGTCGTGTTCTCTGGTTCATTCTAGTCCTTGTTGCTTTTTGTCTTTTTTGTTGTTTTTCTTTTTTTCTTTTTTTTTTTTCTTCATCTTTTCTCCCCTCAGAGAGTCCCTTTAAAATTTCTTGCAGGGCTCGTTTAGTGGTCATGAACTCCTTTAATTTTGGGTTGTGTAGGAAACTTTTTATCTCTCCTTTGTTTTGAATGACAGCCTTGCTAGATAAACAGTTGTTGGCTACACATTTTTCCTATTCAACACGTTGAATATATCATGCCACTCCTTTCTGGCCTGCCACGTTTCTGTGGATAGGTCTGCTGTTAACCTGATCTATCTTCCCTTGTAGGTTAACAACTTTTTTCCCTTGATCCTTTCATTATTCTTTCCTTGCCTGAGTATTTTGTGAAGTTGACTATGATATGCCTTGTTGATGGTCTAGTTTTTGTTGAATCTAATGGGAGTTCTTTGTGCTTCCTGGGTTTTGATGTCTGTGTCTTTCCTCAGGTTAGGAAAGTTTTCCACTATGATTTCTCACATCAACCTTCTACTCCTTTTTCTCTCTCTTCATCTTCTGAGACCCCTATGATTCGGATGTTATACACTGAGTTATCTATTTCTTATATTGTGCTATTTGCCTTCCTTTCCCCCTCTTTTTTCTGCTTCGTTATTCTACATAAACTTGTCCTCTATATCGCTGATTCGCTGCTCTGCTTCATCCATCCTTGCCACCATGGCACCCATTCAAGATTGCAATCCAGTGATATCTTTTTTTTTTCATCCTGACTAGCTTTTCTTCTTTTGTCTCTGCAGAAATGGATTCTAATCTATTTTAAATGAGCTAGTATTCTTATTATCATGATTCTAAATTCTAGCTAAGATATCTTGCTTGTATCTGTGTTGATTAAGTCCCTGGCTGTCATTTCTTCCTTTTTTTACTTTTGGGGTGAACTCTTTCATTTCATCATTTTGAAGGAAGAAAAGGAATTAACAAAGTCAAAAAAATAAAAATTAAAAAAATAAAAACTACACACACAAATCAAATAAAGGAGGCTAGATCCTAGGTGTGTTTTGGTCTGGTTGTTGAAAGGACTTGATAGATTAGAGGAAAAAAGGAAAGATAAGAGATGACAAAAAAGGGAAAAAAAGGGAAAAGTTTGAAAATTTGAATAAATGAATACAATAACATACAATAAAATGAAATAATGGAAGTAAAATAGAATTTTAAAAATTTACAAAAAAGTAAAAAATGTAGTAGAAAAAAATTAAAGAAAATATTTTCAATAAAATGGGTAACTAACAATAAATTTTTTCTCTTTCTATATATAAGAACACGAAAAAAGAAGAAAAGGGGAAAAAATTGAACAGGTGGACCAGTGAACAGAATGAAACACAAATGAAATTTCACCTGGATTTTTACTAGAAGCCAAACTATGAAGCACTTTATAGTCTATAAACTAAGCAGATGGAGAGATTTGTTCCTCAGAAGCGCGGTTGGCCCAGTTTGGCCAGGCTTAGTGTAATGGCTCTCTTCTCCACTAGATGGCGCAGCTTAGCTTACTGGGATGGATTGCTGTGGTGCATATAAGTGTGTATGTGCGTGTGTGGGAGGGGTGAAAATGGCATCATACAGCTACCCAGTCTGTAGTATCAGAACTCTGTGCTCTCCCCGACAGGCTGTCAAGCACCCTTCCTTTGTCTCTGGCTTCAGTACACTCCCTGCTTCTACACTGCCCATGCCCTAGCCGTCGGGTTGCCAGGTGGCACCTCTCACCTGAGTTTTATCTCAGATAGAGCTGTGTTTCCCAACCCCTCACTTCTGAGGTACTGCAGGTTTGACCCACTCAGACCCTCTGGGGGAGGATCTCACTGAGCAATGGCCCGGTGCCAGCCCACCACCAGGAATGTTCATGAGACCATGCTGCTGCAGATGCCCAGAGACTATGGCTGGGTGCCAGCCTGCTCCAGAAAACTTTGCATTATCAGGGATTATGGTAAATCACAACACATATCTGGTGCCAGTCTTTACCCTTAATGTTCTTGTTCTAACCAATGAAAGAGGTTTTTTCCAGCGTGTGGGGACCTTTTCCTTGGGGAGGCCACACAGTCTCTACCAAATGTCCTCCCAGCAGGGGAACCGCCACTCCTCATGTGGCCTGAGGACTCCCCAGACATTGCTTTCTGCTCCTGGGGATTCACCCTTCCATCAGAGCACCACCAGGCAGTGAGCTGCAGAGTTTCAGACTCTGTGCTCCCCCTGTTTAGAGAGTCTAAATGGAACTTAAACCCTCTCTTTTCTCCTTTCTTCCTTTTTTACTCAGTCCCTTGTGGCTATTTCCACTCTTCCTTTTTTTCTCCAGCTGCTTTGGGGGGTGGGTGCTTTTCCCATACTCTTCCCCTGTCTCTGTCCTCTCTCCACAAGCAAAAACAGCTCCCTGACCTCCACGGCTATTCTCTCCCCCAGTCCATCTCTCTGCACCATGTATCTGCCCATTTCTGTGGTTCAGGTCATGCAGACTGTTGTGTTAATCCTCAAATCAATTTTCTAAGTGTGCAAGATGGTTTCCTGATGATCTGGCTGCATTTCAGGGATGAGAAAAACAAAAACCTTCCACTCTGTTCTGCCATCCTGACCCCTCCCCCAAACTGATGTGTCCTCAACAACAACAATATTAACAGAAATATAACTCAATGGAATACAAGGGAGCCCAGAAATACATTCAAATATATACAATTGAATGATTTTTACAAGTATGCCAGGACAGTTCAATGTTACCATTGGACAGTCTGTTCAAGAAATGGTGGTGGAAAACCTGCTTCCACATGCAACAATAAGAAGCCCACCCTTCCATCCACCATCTATAAGCATGACTCCAAATGGATCACAGAATGAAATATAAGAGATAGGGCTGCAAGTACTTAGAAGCAAATACAGAGGTACATCTATATGACACTGGATTTGACTATAATTTCCTGGATATAACACCAAAGACACAGGCAGTTGGAGAAAAAAGTGTTTTGGCAAATTAAAAATGTGTGTGCATCAAAGGGCACTATTTCCCAAGTAAAAAGACATCCAACAGAATAGAGAAAAGATAGGCAAATTACATATCTGGTAATAGATTCATATCCAAAATATATAAAGAATTTCAAAAATACCACAGCAAAAAACCCAAAAACTCAATTTTTAAAAGGCAATCCTTTAATTTAAATTCCAGTTACTTAACATATAGTGTAATATTTATTTCAGGTTTACAATAGAGTGACTCAATGTTACATAATAAAAAATTTTTAAAAACACTTTAAAATGAGAAACAGTAAATGTAGGCAATGATTTGGAGAGAAGGGAACCCTCTGGCATTGTTGGTGGAAATCAAAACTGGAGCCGCCACTGTGGAAAAGAGTATAGAGGTTCCTCCTAGACATAAATAAAGCCTCCCTACAGTCCAGTAACTGCACTACTTGGTCATTACCCCAAAAATATTTTTAAAAAATTCAAAGGGATACTTGCGTCCCTATGCATAGAGCAGCATTCTTTACAATATCCAAATTGTGGAAGCAGCCCAAGTGCTCACCAAAAGGAATGAATAAAGAAGATATGGTACACACACACACACACACACACACACACACACAGAGGAATATTTTTCAGCCAATAAAAAAATGAAATCTTGCTTTTGGAAACTTAGCAAAAGCGTCTTATGCTAAAAGAAATTAGTCATTCAGATAAAGACAAATACCATATTATTTCGCTCATGTGTGGAATTTAAAAACAGTACAATGTTATGTCTTCCTTCCTCTCTGTGACTTTTTTTTTCATGGGATACTCTCGAAGACTAAGAACAAACTGAGGGGAGAGGGGCCTGTGGGAGGGGGGAGAGTGGGTGATGGGCACAGAGGAGTGCACTTGTTGGGATTATCACGGGGTGTTGTATGGAAACCAATTTGACAATAAATATTTCAAAAAAAATAAAAATAAAAACAGTACAAATGAGCAAAGTGGAAACAAGGAAAGGGAAATCAAGAAACAAACTCTTAACTATAAGAAACAAACCGATGGTTACCAGAAAGGAGGCTGGAGGGGGGTGTGAAATAGGTGATGAAGATTAAGGAGTGCCATTGTTGTGATGAGCACCAGGTGTTCAACGGAAGTGCTGAATCACTATCCTCTACACTTGAAACTAGTGTTACACTGCATGTTAACTATACAGGACTTAAAAATTTTAAACTCATTAAAAAACAGAATTACTGGTGAAAAAGAAAAAGAACAGGCAACAGACTCAAATAGATATCTCTCCAAAGATGTTATAGGCATAGACACCTAGTTACATGACATGACTAATCATTAGTGAAGTGCAAATCAAACCCATAATGTGAGACCACAAGACATATACTAGAATGGCTATTTTTTAAATAATTTACTGTCAAATTTGTTTCTATACAACACTCAGGGCTCATCCCAACAAGTGCCCATCACACACTCTCTCCCCTCCCACAGCCCCCTCTCCCCTCAGTTTGTTCTTAGTCTTTGAGACTCTCTTAAGTTTTGTCTCCCTCCCTCTCTGTGGCTAGAATGGCTATTTTTTTAACTTTTTATTGTCAAATTTGTTTCCATACAACACCCAGTGCTCATCCCAACCTGTGCCCTCCTCTGTGCCCATCACCCACTCTCCCCCCTCCTACACACCCCTCAATCCTCGGTTTGTTCTTAGTATTTAAGAGTCTCTTATGTTTTGTCTGCCTCCCTCTCTGTGTCTTTTTTCTTTCCCCTCTTCCCATCCTCCCTGCTTTTCTGTTAAGTCTCGCAAAGTCCACCTATGCGTAGAAACATATGATATCTGTGTTTCTCTGACTGACTTATTTCACTAGCATAATACCCTCCAGTTCCATCCATGTTGCCACACATGGCCAGATTTCATTCTTTCTCATTGCCGTGTAGTATTCCATTGTATATATATACCACATCTTCTTTATCCTTTCATCAGTTGATGGACTTAGTCTCTTTCCATGATTTGGCTATTGTCAAAAGTGCTGCTGTGAACATCAAGGTACACGTGCCCCTGTGCATCAGCATTCCTGTGTCTCTTGGGTGGATTCCTAGCAGTGCTATTACTGGGTCATAAGGTAGTTCTATTTTCATTTTTTTTAAGAACCTCCATACACTTCTCCAGAGCAGCTGCACTAGTTTCATTTCCCACCAACAGTGTAGGAGGATGCCTATTTTTCCACATCCTCGCCAGCATCTATAGTTTCCTGATTTGTTCATTTTAGCCACTCTGACTGGTGTGAGGTGGTATCTCAGTGTGGTTTTGATTTGTATTTCCCTGATGATGAATGACATTGAGCATCGTTTCATGTGTCTGTTGGCCATCTGGATGTCCTCTTTGGAGAAGGGTCTATTTATATCTTCCGCCCATTTCTTCACTGGATTATTCATTTTTCGGGTGTGGAGTTTGGTAAGTTCTTTATAGATTTTAGATACTAATCCTTTATCCGATATGTCATTTGCAATTATCTTTTCCCATTCCATCAGTTGCCTATTAGTTTTATTGGTTGTTTCCTTTGCCATGCAGAAGCTTTTTATCTTAATGAGGTCCCAATAGTTCATTTTTGCTTTTAATTACCTTGCCTTTGGAGATGTGTTGAGTAAGAAACTGGTGCAGCTTAGGTCAAAGAGATTTTTTCCTGCTTTCTCCTCTAGGATTTTGATGGTCTCCTGTCTCACATTCAGGTCCTTCATCCATTTAGAGTTTATTTTTGTGAGTGGTGTAAAGAAGTGGTCTAGTTTCATATAATGGCTATTTTTTTTTAATTTAAAATAGTTTATTTTCAAATTGGTTTACATAAAACACCCAGTGTTCATCCCAACATGTGCCCCTTTTTAATGCCCATCACCCCCTCTCCCCCCTCCCTCATTTAATTTAATGAGAGAGGTGCCTGGATGGCTCGATCAGTTAGGCGTCCAATTCTTGATTTTAGTTCGGGTCATGATCTCACAATTTCTGACACTGAGCCCCAATTCAGGTTCTGGGCTGAAAGCACAGACGTGGCTCGGGATATTCCTTTAATCTCTCTGCCCCTCCAGATTCGCTCTTACTCTCTCTCAAAAAATCAATAAATAAACTTTTAAAAACTACAGAATTTAGTTGCTCATAACACATGAAAAATTTGGCAACCGATTACAGTAGAAAGATAAACTGCAGACTGTCTGCCTATGAATCGATACAAATATCATGATCTAGGTCTTCTAGGTCTTGTTTCTCAAGTCTTTATCTTGAAACAAAGAATCCTATATGCAGAAAATGTCTCTCTGCAAAAGAGCTTTCTCAGGGCTTGCTTGATGTCTCTGTTCCTCATACCATAGATGAAGGGGTTCAGCATGGGTGTCACCACTGTGTACATGACCGAGGCTATGGCACTCGCCCTGGGGTTTTGTGAGGCAGCAGAACTGAGATACACCCCAAGGCTTGTGCCGTAGAACAAAGAGACCACTGAGAGATGAGACCCGCACGTGGAAAATGCTTTACACTTGCCCCTCACTGATGAAATTCTCAAAATGGAGGTTACAATTCTAGAGTAAGAGGAGAGGATGCCAGTGAGTGGAACAACACCCAGAAGTCCACTAGCCAGATACATTACCAGGTCATTGAGGAAGGTATCAGAGCAAGCAAGGTGAATCACCTGCTTAAGTTCACAGAAAAAGTGAAGGATTTCCAGCTTTGTGCAAAAAGAGAGTCGCAAAATCATTAAGTCATGTAACAGAGAGGTAAGAACACTCAATATCCAGGCAATCAGAAGCAGGATGCCACAGAACTTGGGGTTCATGATGACCATGTAGTGCAGGGGGTGACAGATGGCCACAAAGCGGTCATAGGCCATCACTGTCAGGAGGAAGTGGTCTAATACTCCAAAAAGCATGAAAAAGTACACCTGGCTGAGGCAGCCTGTGTAGGTGATCACTTTGCTCCGTGTCTGGATGTTTAGCAGCATCTTTGGGACGGTGGTGGAGGTGAAACAGATGTCTGAAAAGGACAGGTTGGAGAGGAAGAAGTACATGGGGGTGTGGAGGCGGGAGTCTGTGATAATGGCCAGGATGATGAGCAGGTTGCCAGTGCAGGTGACCAGGTACATGGACAGGAACAGCCAAAAGAGCAATGACTGCAGCCCTACCCCCTGGCCTGTGAGTCCCATGAGGATAAAGTGTTTGACACAAGTTTGATTTCTTCCTTCCATGTAACTGATGAAATCGGCTAGAACAGAGACAAGAGCACTGTGAAGGCCCCAGCACGATCACAGAATTGAAAGGAATGCTGTGTTTTCAACATTTTTCATTCATTAATTCTTACACATTCCCTACAAATCTAGAACATGTACCAGAAAATTTCAGGTACTCTCAAATGCTCCAAGTTTTCCATGAGTCTTCAAACATTCACAATTTTTGTTCTGAATCAAAACAATTTGAAAGAAATGCTCTCCACAAATTTCCTGAGACCTTTTTTTTGCCCAAGAAAATTTAACAAAATTATCTTGTGACTAGTATTGTTGAAAGTATTGTAAGAAGTAGTGATGGGTGTTTTACGTTAACAACACTAAGCCTTAGATGTGTGTGTGTGTCAGAGGGAGGAAAAGAATATTAATAAAGAATAAATGATGTTTCAAATGGTGGTTACAACTAATAAGTAAAATAATTCAGGACAAATTAGGCTAAGGAAAAGGGAAACCTGCCATTGTATCATGTCTGATCAGGGGCTTCTGACGAGGAAAACTAAGGGATATACGAACGATGTGGATAAATCTGAGAAAACCAATTAAGGCAGAGAAATAGCCTGTGCAAGACCTTGAGTCAAGAGTTCACTCAAAACCATCAGGCAACATAAAAGAGAAAGCTGTGAGCAGAGCAGGTAACACAACGGGAGTAGGAGTTGGATGTAAATAAGAATGAGAGGATCTCAAAGTCTCCTGCATCTGTGGAAACATTCTAAGGCAGTGGACACTGGTTCTTTGTCATTGTTATATGTATATGTTATACATGATGTCTGTCTACAACAGGATACATTTTAGGTATTGTATACAAATGGAACACAGTTCATTCCTCCGTAATTCTCTGTCTTTCTCTCTACCTTTACTCCATGTCTCCAGTTGGTCTAATTACTGCAATTTTTATTGCATAAGACAGCTTCAGCTTGCTATAAATGCTTAATGGATGTGTACTTCACTGATAAATTCTCTTTGATCTACACACACGCGCGCACACACACACACACACACACACACACACAAAGTGAGGGTAGGGAGAGAGACAGAGAGAGAGTTTTCCATTATTATGGTACTGTGTACTCTTGTAGTTGAAACTCAACTTTTAGAAAGCAGGGGACAGGCAAAACCGTAAATCAAACAGCTTCTTTCTCCCAGGAGAACTGCAGTTTGTAATGTAGGCATTCCAGTGGCGTAGTCATGGCTAAGGATAACAAGAACCACATAGAATTAGAAGAAATAACATCAATCTCTCAATGTCATCCAAAAAAATTGAAATGGGAAACACTCCCTACTTTGATCCATCAGGACAGAGTTACAATGATACCAAAGCCATGAAAAGACATTGCTAGTAAATTAATGTACAGAACAATATTCCCAAGGAATATTGATGTGAGCCTATTCAAGCACAGTAGCCTTTTGATCATGGTGTAGAAAAGGACTATGTGTTATGCCACATGGCATTTATTCCAGGAAGTCAAGGATGGTTTAACTCTCCCTGAAGGTAACACACCATGTTACCAGAATGAAGGGTAAAAGCGCATGATTATCTCAACAGATGGTAAATAAAACATGACAAAATGGAGCATTCCTTAATACCAACAGCATTCAAACTAAGAACAGGAGGAAACGTGCACAACACAAAATAGGTCTTATGAAGACCCACCTGTAAAATCATTCTCAAAAGTGAAACACTGAGAGCGACCCCTAAGATAAGGCAAGAAAAGCATGTTTGTCCTCATAACTTTTATGCAACTTGGTATTGTAAGTTCCAGACAGAGCACCTAGCTAAAAATAGAAAAAAAGGGGGGAAGAGAAGGTAATAAAAGCCATCTGAATTAGAATGGAACAAGTAATATGACTCCTCTTCACAAGAAGGTGATCTTTAAGAAAAGATAGCATTACAAACAAGAAAATCTGTTAGAGTAATGATGGAATTCTGCAAATTTGAAGAATATAACTCAATGCAGACATAAAACTCAGGACACCAATGGAATCCTACAAAGGAATATACCGTGTGAAAAACATTCTAACTGTATTACAATTGTATGACACAATCTCAGTGAAAAAGGTGGGCCAAAAGTGCAGAAAATAAGATCTGGGAAAAGACAAGAGTCTGTAAAACTGGACATGAAAGAAACTACACAGAAGCACTGCACCGTACTTTATAAAATATATCCTGGAGGGTATTGTTAACAATGCTGATATTCCTGCACATGTGAACTGAAATTAAATATTCAAGGAACTGGACAGTAAATGATGCGAATGAGGTTATTACATTTGGTGTAGGACTTGACATGTAAGCTAGATGGAGTAGCTCTTATGATCCTTGTTAATAAATTAGTTTTGGAGTCATCAGTATGAACTTACTTTAGCTTATCTAAAAATACAGAGGGTTACATAAAGACACATGTATGGATGTCTGCATGTACACAGAATAGTAAACACTCATACGTTTCCTTTCCAGGTCGGTTGAGGGGATATAGAGACCCTGGCAGCAACAAGCACAGCAGGTACCAAGATCTTGAATCTAATCCCCTGATCCAATAAAATAAAACAGAGTTCCCTGTAGAAATGACTGATTGTAGGGCTCCGGAGGAAAATACAATAAGCTGAAGCTGAGGGAAGCATCTTTTCCTGGAAGACAGTAATGAAATGCTACCCAAAAAAGCCAAGAACAATGGGGACATGTCGTAGTGACACATCAGCTGACTGAAGGAGCTCCCCATTGCCAAAGCTGGAACAATTTGAGCAACAAAATAAAGAAGTATTGGATTATAACACAGAGTATAAAGTGTAAATAATTGAAAAATAAATACTGAAGACACAATCTTGAGTACAGTAGAAAACAAATGATATACAGAAATGTTCTACTCTTAAGGTGGTGGAAGAAAATTACCTCTACTTAACAATGGGGCTGCACATAGAAAGTCCCTACAGGAGCACAGGATGGACAGAAAGGGGAAAGAGAAATCTGACAAATATCATGTCAGCCAGGACATCAATATCAACACCAATGAGAATTAGTCTGTTGATAGTGTGTTCCCTTGATGTCAGGAAATGAACATGCCTGCTTTACTCTAGTCTTATTATCCAACATCCACAGTTGTAATCTACTCGTACAAAAAAGAAAAATAAGGCAAGCTCAAATGAAGATTTTTTTGCAGAATGCCTGATCAGTACTCTTAAAACTATAAGTTGCTTCAAGAACAGATGAAGACTGAGACAATGTCACTGCGTGTGGAAGCTGAGCAGATGTGAGGATTAAAAGTAACAGATGTAAGAGACAAGATGTGTTCATAACAGCAGAAACTGGGAAGGAGCTTATGAGAACCCTCTGAAAATCCTAGCAAGTTTGTTTTATTACTGTAAAACTTTTCGAATACTACTCTTGATTAAAAATTAAAATTATCAATGAAATGCAAAATCTTTGGAAGCACTGTGCTCTGAGATTGTCCCTAAGCGTCTGTTATGTGCTGTGTATAAGCAGTATCACTGCTGTCAGTAACTCTTCCCATCAGTAAAATAAAATAATAATACCACATACAGTTTTTGAAAATTGTCAATGAAATAATGACTATAACATATCTGCATTGTTTCTAGCAAATTTTTAAGAATGAATGAAAAATTCATATGAATTTTTGTTCTCATGATTTCCACCCCCCAGAGACCCATTCTGTGCCTCCCACCTAACACTCGTGGTGCTGTTTCATCCCTCAATAACCTCACTCACACTCTGAAAGCAACAACAGTTTTTAACTCAAAATTACCTGGGTCTTTTTTCCATAGAGAAGACTCTGTCATACTGTCCCTTCACAGAAAACCTACACTTAGTCTTCACTAATTTCATATTTTAGTTCAACCTTCTAGCCAAAACGTAAGATTGCTTGTTAATCAGAGCATTGCCTACCCCGCCAGTTCGTTTGGGTTCATTTTGCTGACTCTGTTCCTGATTGTTGGTCACACCATTAAGAAGTATTTCTAGCTCTGGCGGCACTATTTCTACTCTACTTTAAATCTAAATTTCCTCCTCCCCTGTTTCTGGACTGCCCACACCCCTAATCTCCATGAAACACCTCAACACCCTCTTCAAGACTCAGCACCTATAGGCTTCTCTGTGAAGCCTTCACTGACCCCCGTGAAGGGCACTTGTTGGGATAAGCACTGGGCGTTGTGTGGAAACCAATATGACAATAAATTATTTTTAAAAAATAATAAAATAAAATAAAATAAAATAAAATAAAGAGACAAGTTTACGGGATCTACTTCCTCAGATTTCAATCCAACCTCTCATTATCACATTTATTCATTTTTATATCTCTCACTCAGTTTACACAGTGAGGACCTTGATAGAAGAAACACTGTCATTTATTTATTTACAGAATAAATAGTAGTGTCTACCACACATTAATTGATGGAAAAATATTTGTTGAATGACTACAATTAACAAATGGTTCAATAAGGGTATACAGTCACTCCCCACAATGGAAGAACTAGCAATGAAAGCAGAGGAAAGCCTGTCGAGAGATGAAAGCCCACTGATGAAGCACTAACTCTGGAGGAGACAGATCAGGGAGAGTTGGCTTAGTGGATGCAGAGTTTTCCTACAGAATCAAAGCCTTATTGGCAGGGCTTAACATTTCTAAACTCTCCTTAATTTCTTGTCCCTGGTGATGCCCCCAAAATAACTATAGATGCAAGAGGTCTCTCCCACCGTAACACATTTTCACAGCCTTCCGAAGGTGCCATGCCTTACCCAGATGTAAGAAGCGAACAGCGTAAGATGAAAGACCCAGTCTCTCCCATGGATGAATGATACGGTTGAAAGTTATGTCCTCAGGAATGGAAGAGATATGGCTCCACCAGGGAAGACTCTAGAAAACACAGCTATGTGCTTGTATCATCCTAAGACTACAGGGGTGGACTTCATGGGTGCAACAAAGGCATTTTCAGTTTCTGTAATTATAGGTAATAAACTCTCATGAATCTCATTAATGAAAAAAATCTTTTGTCTCTCTTCCCTGTAAGAGACTTGAGTCTCTGGAGCTAGGAGAGAAAAATAGAATGCAAACTTGCCGCAGTGTTGGGACACAGCGTTGGCATTCCCTGACTGTCTCTTGTCCCATTAAACTCTCTTGTCCCAGAAGGAGCTCCCCTGTCATTAGAGGTGCTCACTGATAAGTCAGAGCACCCCATCAAAAGTCTCCAATTATGATTTTGAAGAATTCTGTGTCCCCTAAATCTCTCCTTTGTCCCATCTGTACTCCTTCTGTTGGTGCACACTCATGGAACTCTCAGCCTCCACAGCTTTTCTTCTTTTCTCCTGCTTCCCCTTTCTCCTTCACCGTAGGCAAAGTCTGTTTAACATCACTCAACCATTTTCTTCTTTAAGCATATTACAAACACTTCATTAGCAGTTGTTTCACAGTAGGCACTAAACTACCTCCCAGAAAGGGAGAAATGTGTAAAATATGGTCTCTTCTCTTCAGGAGCTCACAGTCTCAAAAAAGCAAGGACATAAAAATAAATGAAGTGCTAATCTGAAGAGGCACTGACACCGGATGAAGACAATACAAACGTAGTCACCACTTCCAAGGGAGATGAGTGAAAACTGCACAAACAAGCTACAAATTGTCCCGAATCTTGATGTGGGTGAAGGAGTAACTCCACTCCAAGAGAAAGTATCTGGACAGCAAATGCAAGAAAACCCTCATACGTGCTACCAATAATGGGGGGGTGGGTAAGGAGGCAGGGCAAGTGACAATTAAACATGACCCTGAAAAGTTAGACGGCATTCAGAGGGCAGAGGTGCTGATATTTTGGCGATTACCTCGACACGTATTTACAAAACCATCTGAATGTCAGTACAGTATTCATGATGGGATGTCCAGGATCAAGATCTCCCTGTGGAAAACTTAACCTGTGACAATGCCAGACACAAACTGTCACTACTACAATTATCTAAGAAAACTGTAGAATAAAAAAGAGGGAAACAATGGACCCCTCTGAAGAGCAAAAAAATAACAAAAATATTGTAAGTTTGCTCCTTGGATGGACCTAGAGGGTATAGAGCTCAGGGAAATGAGTCCTTCAGAGATAACACACACCATTTGATTTCACTCATGTGTGGAACTAAGAAAAAAACAAATGAATAAACATGAAAAAAAGAGCTATTGTCGAAAGTGCTGCTATGAACATTGGGGTACACGTGCTCCTATAGCCAAATCATGGAAAGAGACCAAGTGCCCATCAAATGATGAATGGATAAAGAAGTTATGGTACTTATATACAATGGACTACTACGTGGCAATGAGAAAAAATGAAATCTGGCCATGTGTAGCAACATGGATGGAACTGGAAGGTATTATGTTAAGTGAAATAAGTCCGTCAGAAAAAGACAGACACCATATGTTTCCACGAATAGGTGGACTTTGTGAGACTAAGCAAAAACCAGGGGGAGGGGAAGAGGGGAAAGCAAAAAAAGACACAGAGAGGGAGGGAGATAAAACATAAGAGACTCTCAAAGACTAAGAAAAAACTGACGGTGAGGGGGATGAGGGAGGGGGGAGAGGGGGTGATGGGTATTAAAAAGGGCACATGTTGGAATGAACACTGGATGTTATATGTAAACCATTTTGAAAATAAACTATAATAAAATTTTTTAAAAAAAGAGCTAACAAAAACCAGACTTTTCACACAGAGAACAAATTAGTGGTTGCCAGAGAAAAGGTGGCTGTGGTTGGGGGAGAAAGATAAACGGAACTGAGAGTACGCTTATCTCCATGAGCTTGAACATCTCCTTGAGCATAGAATTGTGGGTGCATTACATTGTACACCTGAAATTAATACAACTCTATAAAGTGTACTTCAATAAAAGTAATGGTTGCAGAAGGAGGAAAATAAAATACTCAGAGTTACCACAATTTAATTTTAAAATGACAAGCTTCCACAACAACAATAAAACAAAGATATAACTCAATGGAACAGGAGGAAGCCTAGAAACAAATTGTCATATCTACAATTGAATGATTTTTGACAAGACTTCCAGGACATTTCAATGGTAAATAGACAGTCGTTCCCAGAAATGGTGATGGGAACCTGGATATCCACAGGAAAACAGATGAAAGTGACCCTTTTGTCCACCATCTACAAACATGACTCCAAATGGATCACAGATCTAAACATAAGATACAAACTGTAAATGAACACTTAGAAGAAAACATAAAGGTACATCTTTATGTCTCTGGATTTGACAAAGATTTCATGGATGTAACACCAAAGACACAAACAACTAGAGATAAAATTGCATCATCAAAATCAAAAATATTTGTGCACTGATGACTAATTATTACAGAAATGCAAACGAAAATCGTAACTTGATATCACTTCACACACTAGGATGGCTATTTTTAAAACTAAATCAGAAAATGAGTCTTGGAGAGAATTTGGAGAAATCGGAACCCTGTGGTGGTTTGCTGATGGGAATAAAAAGGAGCACAGCGGTGAAGAAAACAGTGAGACGGTTCCTCAAAAATGAAAATATATAATTCTTGTTTGATGCAGTAGTTACACTTCTGTTTATATACCCACTTGAATGTCCCAAAAGAATGTAAAGTAGTAACCAAAACAGATATTTCTATGCTAAGTTTCATAACGCATTATTCAAAGTAATGTCAATGTAGGGACAACCTGAATGTCCATCAACAATTTCAACAAAGCGTGCTGAACACAGATAGTGGAACATCATTCATCCTTTACAGTGAAGGGAATTCCTACACAGGCCACACATGGGTGAACCTCTCAATCACAATGCTAAGTGTAAGAAGCCAGACACAAAAGGACCAGTATCATAGAATGACATCTACATGAGTTACAGCGAGCAAACGGTTTTAGAGAGAGAAGATAGGATGGGGGGTGACAGGGGCTGTGCAGAGGGGCGATATGAGATCAGTATTTCAAGGAGAAAACGTTCAAATTGAGATCATGAAAAAGTTCTGGAGATGATAGAGGCGGTGGTTGCTCAACAGTGAGAAAGTACTCAATGCCACATAAGATATTTCAAATGTTTAAAATAATAAATTTTATATATATTTACCCTGACAAACAAGGATGAAAAAAGAGTGACATATACTAAAAGAATTTCAGATGCACCTGGTGCCTCAGTCCTTCAAAAACTACCTGAAGTATGGTATTCATAGTGCGTATAAGAGTTAATCATTCTCATCAACCTTGGTTGAGCCACAGGGATTTTTGGAAATCGCATTTTCATGATAACATCTCCATGAGGAAAAAAAAAATGATGACCAGCTTACTAAGGGCCCAAACTAAGCAAACCAAAAGCAAAAAATAAAAATAAAAAACCTACGTCCAATGATAGTGAAGAACAGACCAACCAGAGTCACCACAATGAAGGCTCATAATCTAAATCTGACTACGAGTCCTGACTGTTCACAGGCCCAGATCCTCAACTGATGGAACCATGTACACCTGATGGAAGTCTGTAAAATGGCAACAAATGCTATACATTTTCCTCCACACACAACCCAAAGGCTCTGAGGTGATGGGACTACTAGCTTTTAATGGTTCATGAGGACTGTGATCTGAACTAAAATTGGCACCTTGATATTGGGCAAGATGAGGGTAATTATACCATGGAAACTGGCAAATGCTACAAGTAAACTCTCTTCTTTATCCCTTTGTTCTTATTCTCTTCCTTTCTTCTTGCTTTCCCTGTTTCTTTTTGTCTTTCTTTTGAGAGATAGTTTCATGAACATTTATCTGCATACTAGTGTTTGAAAGGACCTGTGGACTTTTACCTGGAAAACCGTGAATCAGGTAATAGGAAATTAAGATCATGGCTGACCTGGCAAGTAGTGGTCTCCAGGGTCAGGTGACAAGGAGATATTCATCTTACTCTATCTCACACAGCATAGGGTAGGTCCATAGTGTATCCTGCTATCTCTGCCTAATTTCTGGAATGCAGCATGAGAAAAGAAGGAGCTGGCTATAGGCAGAGTACGCATATTGTGTTGAGATCTGTGAGGAGCCGATTATGGTAGAAGGTGCTGAGGGAAAGGGCAGGACAGTGCTGCTGCCTACCAAAATATTAAAAGAAAAGTAATAATGCATCCCTGGGGAAACCACCAAGAATGACCCCATCAGTGCCTGAAACAGCAGGGTTGCAATTTCTTTTTTTTTTTCAGTTTTAAAAACTTTCTTAATGCTTATTCTGTGGCCTAACATAGTTTATTCTTTTGAGGGTTGCAATTTCTATTACCTTCACACTTAATGTACGTTTTGGGCTGTGTGAGGGACAACTAGAGATTGCACACTCAATGTGGACTATAGTAAACTAATCACACAAGGTTCCAGATGCCTCTGCTCTTGCAGATGTGACTTCTTTCCAAGGCAGATTGACATAAAGCCCTGGAAACGTGTATATAACCTCTGATTTGCTGAATTATCTTCCTGCAAAAGCAGATACTCTAACGGCTACTTGCTTTCACCCCAGAGAAAAAGCATGCCACATTTACTCTACTGGTTCCTCCTGTCACGTCAGTACTCAATTTGCTATATTATGTATATGTTCTTAAAAAATCCAAGCAATGGGAACACTTGGGTCAACACAGTTGGTTCAGCATCCGATTCAGCACAGGTCATGATCTCACAACTCATGGGTTTGACCCTGTGTCAGGCTCTGTGCTGACAGCTCAGAGCCTGGAACTTGATTCTGCCTCTGTGCCCCACTTTGTCTCTGCCTCTCTCTCTCTTTCTCTCTCAAAAAATGAAAAAACATTAAAATGTTTTCAAAATTCATGCAATATTATTTAATGAGAGGTCTAAACAATTTTAAAGAAGTGAAGAAGAAGGGTGCCTACTTGCTCAATCAGTTAAGCGTCTAAACTTTGATTTCAGTTCATGTCAAGATCTCACAGTTTGTGGATGTAAACCCTACTTGAGGCTCTGCACTGACAGCATGGACACTGCTTGGGATAATGCCTCGATCTCACTACCCCTCCTCACTCAGTCTTGTTCTTCTTCTAAATATAAATCAATAAATTAAAAAAAAAAACAGAAGAACTAGTTGCTTGTAATGTATGAAAGACTTACAGCAACGAAACTATAGAAAGGTAAACTGCAGACTGTCAATCTATGAACTGATTCAAATATCATGATCTAGGTCTTCTAGGTCTTGTTTCTCAAGTCTTTATCTTGAAACAAAGAATCCTATATGCAGAGAATGTCTCTCTGTGAAAGAGCTTTCTCAGGGCTTGCTTGATGTCTCTGCTCCTCATACCATAGATGAAGGGGTTCAGCATGGGCGTCACCACCGTGTACATGACCGAGGCTATGGCACTCGCTCTGGAATTTTGTGAGGCAGCAGAACTAAGATACACACCAAGGCCTGTACCATAGAACAAAGAGACGACCAAGAGGTGAGACCCACATGTGGAAAATGCTTTATACTTGCCCCTCACTGATGAAATTCTCAAAATGGAAGTTACAATTCTAGAGTAAGAGAACAGGATGCCAGTGAGTGGAACAACAACCAGGAGTCCACTAGCCAGATACATTACCAGGTCATTGAGGAAGGTATCAGAGCAAGCAAGATGGATCACTTGCTTAATTTCACAGAAAAAGTGAAGGAGTTCCAGCTCTGTGCAAAAAGAGAGTCGTAAAATCATTAAGTCATGTAATAGAGAGTCAAGAACAATCAATACCCAGGACCCCAGAAGCAAGATGCCACAGAACTTGGGGTTCAGGATGATCATGTAGTGCAGGGGGTGACAGATGGCCACAAACCGGTCATAGGCCATCACTGTCAACAGGAAGTTGTCTAATCCACCAAAAAGCATGAAAAAGTACATCTGGCTGAGGCAGGCTTCATAGGAGATCACTTTGCTCTGTGTCTGGATGTTCAGCAGCATCTTTGGGACGGTGGTGGAGGTGAAACAGATGTCTGAAAAGGACAGGTTGGAGAGGAAGAAGTACATGGGGGTGTGGAGGCAGGAGTCCGTGATAATGGCCAGGATGATGAGCAGGTTCCCAGTGAAGCTGACCAGGTACATGGACAGGAACAGCCAAAAGAGCAGTGACTGCAGCTCCCCCTCGCCTGAGAGTCCCAGGAGGATAAATTCTGTAACACGGGATTGATTTCTTCCTTCCATGTAACTGATGAAATTGGCTGAAACAGAGACCAGAGCATTGTAAAGGCACCAACAATGATCCAGAATTAAAAGTAAAACTGGGGCGCCTGGGTGGCTTAGTCGGTTAAGCATCCGACATCGGCTCAGGTCATGATCTCACTGTTCGTGAGTTCGAGCCCCACATCGGGCTCTGTGCTGACAGCTCGGAAACTGGAGTCTGCTTCGAATTCTGTGTCTCCCTCTCTCTCCTCCTCCCATGATTGTGTTCTGTCTCTCTCTCTCTCTCTCAAAAATAAAATAGACATTAAAAAACTAAGTGATGCTGTGTTTTCAACATGATGCATTCATTATTTATTACACATTCCCTTCCAATCTAGAATATGTACCAGAAAATTTCAGGGACTCATAAATGGTCCATGTTTTCTATGAGGATTTTTGTTCTGAATCAAAACTATAATTCAAAACAATGTTCTCCTCCATCAATTTCCTGAGATCTTTCTTCCACCCAACAAAATTTAACAAACTATCTTGTGATAAGTATTGTTGAAAGCATTGCCAAAAGTAGTGGTGTGTGTTCGGCATTAACAAGACTTAGTTTTGGGGTGTGTGTGTGTGTGTGTGTGTGTGTGTGTGTGTGTGTGTCAGAGAGAGCAGTAAAATACTAATAAAGGGATAAGTGATTTTCAGGTGCTGGTTACAACTAATAAGTAAAATAATTCACGTCAAAGGAGTTCTTAGTTGAAGGGAAACCTGCCATTGAATCATGTCTGATCAGGGGCTTCTGACGAGGAAAACTAAGGGATATACGAACAATTTGGATAAATCTGAGAAAACCAATTAAGGCAGAGAAATAGCCTGTGCAAAGACCTTGAGTCAAGAGCTCACTCAAAACCATCAGGCAACATCAAAGAGATAGTTGTGAGCAGAGCAGGCAACACAATGGGAGCAGGTGTTGGATGTAAATAAAAGAGAAGAACTCAAAGCCTCCTGCATCTGTGGCAACATTCTAAGGCAGTGGACACCGCAGTTCATTGTCATTGTTATATGTATATGTTATACATGATGCCTGTCTACAACAGGATACATTTTATGTAATGAATACAAATGGAACATAATTCATTCCTCCCTAATTCTCTTTCTCTCTACCTTTATTCTAGGTCTCCAGTTGATCTAATTTCTGCATTTTCTATTGCATAAGACAGCTTCAGCTTGCTATAAATGCTTTATAGGTGCGTACTTCAGTGATAAATTCTCTTTAATCAATACACACACACACACACACACACACACACACACAACTGCAGGTAGCGAAAGAGACAGAGAGAGAGAGAGTTCTCCATTATTGTGCTACTGTGTACTCTTGTAGATGAAACACAACTTTTTAGAAAGCAGGGGACCGTAACTCAAACAGCTTCTTTCTCCCAGGAGAATTGCAGTTTGTAATGTAGGCATTCCAGTGGAGTAGTCATGGCTAAGGATCGTAAGACCCACACAGGATTAGAAGAATTACCATCAATCTTTCTCAATGTCATCCAAAAAAATTAAAATGGGAGACACTTCTTAGCTTTATTCCATCATGCCCGCATTGTACTGAAACCAATGAAAAGACATTGCAAGAAAAGTACAGAACAATTTTCCCAAATAATACTCATGTGAACCGATAAACATAGCAGTCTTTTGATCATAGTGTAGACAAGGATTATGCATCAAGAACACTGGCTTTTATTCCCGGAAGGCAAGAATGGTTAAAACAATAAAACTCCCTCAGTGTTATACACCACGTTAACAGAATGAAGGAGAAAAGCACATGAGTATCTCAACACATGGTAAAAAAAAATGTGACAAAATGGAACATTCCTTAATACTAACAGCATTCAAGAAACTAAGAAGGGAAGGAAACTTCCACAACACGAAATAGGTCATATATGAAAACCCACCTCTAAAATCATTATTAATAGTGAAACACTGAGAGCGATGCCTAAGATAAGGCAAGACAAGCAAGTTTGTTTTAGTACCTTTCATGCTACATGGTATTGCAAGTACCAGACAGGGCAACTAGCCAAAAAAAAGAAAGAAAGAAAAGAAAAAGAAGGAAATAAAAGGCATCAAAATTAGAATGGAAGAAGTAATATGATTTCTCTTCACAAAGAAAGAGTTCTTATTTTTTTTTAATAATAATTTATTGTCAAATTGGTTTCTATACAACACCCAGTGCCAAACTCCACACCCGAAAAATGAATAACCCAGTGAAGAAATGGACGGAAGATATGAATAGACACTTCTCCAAAGAAGACATCCAAATGGCAAACAGACACATGAAATGATACTCAATGTCACTCATCATCAGGGAAATACAAATCAAAACCACACTGAGATACCACCTCACACCAGTCAGAGTGGCTAAAATGAACAAATCAGGAGACTATAGATGCTGGAGAGGATATGGAGAAACAGGCACCCTCTTGCACTGTTGGTGGGAATGCAAACTGGTGCAGCCACTCTGGAGAACTGTGTGGAGGTTTCTAAAATAATGAAAATAGAACTACCTTATGACCCAGCAATAGCACTGTTAGGAATCTACCCAAGACATACAGGAGTGCTGATGCATAGGGGCAAGTGTACCCCGATGTTCATAGCAGCACTTTCGACAATAGCCAAATCATGGAAAGAGACTAAATGTCCATCAACTGACCTGTACTCTTAAAACTATCAATTGCTTCAAGAACAAAGGAAGCTTGAGAAAAAGTCACTGTGTGTGGAAGCTCAGCAGATTAAAAGTAACATGTGTAAGAGATAGGATGTGTTCATAACAGCAGAAACTGCGAAGGAGCTTATGAGAACTCTCTGAAAACTCACGGCAAGTTTGTTTTGTAAATGTAAAACTGTTCATAGTAAAGCTGATTAAAATTTTAAAATTCTTAATAAAACGCAAAATTTTTTGAAGCACTGTGCTCTCAGACTGTCCCTAGGGGTCTGTTATGTGCTGTGTACAAGCAGAACCACTGCTGTCAGTAATTCTTTCCAACAGTAAAATAAAATGAAAATACCACACACGGTTTTTGAAAATTGTCAATGAAATAATGACTATAAGATACCTGCATTGTTTATAGTAAACATTTATGAATGAATCAAAAATTAATCTGAATTTCTGTATTCACAATTTCCACCTCTCAGAGACCCATTCCATGCCACCCATCTCACGCTCCCGGTGCTATTTCTGTCCCTCGATATCCCCTCTCACACTCTGGATGCAGCAATACTTTTCTCCTTGCAGTAACCTAAGCGATCTTTCCATAGAGAAGACCTATTCACACCTGGGCCCTGACATAAAACCTGCACTTGCACTTCAGCAATTTCAGATTTCAATTCCAACCTTCCGGCCAAAATGTAAGGTTGGGTCTTAATCTGACTATTGCCTAACAGCCAGGTTCGTTTGGGTTCGTTTTGCAGACCCTGCGCCTGATTGTTGGTCAGAGTGTAAGTGTATTTCTAATTCCAGCAGCACAACTTTCCATTCTACTTTAATCACTAAATTTCCTCCTCTGCTCTTTCTGGACCCCTCACACCCATCGACTCCATGGAAAGACTCCAACACCACCTTCAAGGCTCAGAACCTATAGTCTTTTCTGGGAAGCCTTCGCTGTCTCCTGTGAAAGGGTCCTCTTTTTTAAAAAAAACAATTACAAATAAAATAAAGAGACAACGTAAGGGGATCTACTTCCCCAGATTTCAATGCAACCTCTTATCATGTTTATTCATTTGTGCATCTCTCACTCTGTTTACACAGTGAGGACCTTGACAGAAGAAACACTGTATTAGACATTTATTTAATCACAAAATAAACAGTAGTGTCTACCGCACAATAATGCTGGGGAAAAAAATCTTTGTTGAATGACTACAATTAACAACTTGTTCAATAACGGTAAACGGCCACTCCCCACGATGGAAGAACCAGCAATGAAAGCAGAGGAAAGACTATCGAGAGATGAAGACCCACTGATGAAGCACTAACTCTGAGGAGACAGATCAGGGAGAGATGGTTTAGTGAATCCAGAGTTGCCCTCCAGAATCAAAGCTTTAATGAGAAGGGGGTGACATCACTAAACTCTCCTTAACTTATTGCCACTGGTGATGCCCCCAAAATAACGACAGAGGCAAGATTTCCCTCCCACCATAACACATTTCCACAGCCTTCCGAAGGTGCCATGCCTTACCCAGATGTAAGAAGCGAACAGCGTAAGATGAATGACCCAGTCTCTCCCATGGATGAATGATACGGTTGAAAGTTATGTCCTCAGGAACGGAAGAGATATGGCTCCACCAGGGAAGACTCTAGAAAACACAGCTATGTGCTTGTATCATCCTGAGACTACAGGGGTGGACTTCATGGGTGCAACAGAAGCATTTTCAGTTTCTGTAATTGTAGGTAATAAACTCCCATGAGTCTCATTAATGAAATAATCTTTCGTCTCTCTTCCCTGTAAGAGACTTGAGTCTCTGGAGCTAGGAGAGAAAAACAGAATGCAAACTTGTCACAATGTTGGGACACAGCCTTGGCATTCCCTGACTGTCTCTTATCCCATTAAACTCTCTTGTCCCAGAAGGAGCTCCCCTGTCATTAGAGGTGCTCACCGATAAGTCAGAGCACCCCATCAAAAGTCTCCAATTCTGATTTTGGAGAATTCTGTGTCCCCTAAATCTCTCCTTTGTGCCATCTGTACCCCTTCTGTTGGTGCACACTCATGGAACTCCCAGCCTCCACAGCTTTTCTTCTTTTCTCCTGCTTCCCCTTTCTCCTTCGCCGTAGGCAAAGTCTGTTTGACATCTCTCAACCATTATCTTCCTTAGGCATATAGCAAACGTTCATTAGCAGTTGTTTCACAGTAGGCATGAAACTACCTCCCAGAAAGGGAGAAAGGTGTCAGAAATGGTCTCTTCTCTTGATGAGTTCCCAGTCTCAACATGCAAGGACATAAAAGTAAATGAATGTGCTAACCTGAAGAGGCACTGACACCTGATGAAGACAATACAAAAGTAGTCACCTCTTCCAGGGGAGATGAGGGAAGGCGCCACAAACAAGCTACTAATTGTCCTGAGTCTTGAGGGGTGAAGGCGGTAAGAGCACTCCAAGAGAAAGTATCTAGGCAGCCAAAGCAGGAAATACTTCATACCTGCTACCAATAATTGGGGGAGGAGAGGAAGGAAGGGAGCAGGGCCAAGGGCAATTTAAACATGACCCTGAACATTTAGACAGCATTCAGAGGGCAGAGGTGCTGATATTTTGGCGATCATCTCAACACATATTTATAAAACCATCTGAATGTCAGTACAGTATTCATTTCGGGATATCCAGGATCAAGCTCTCCCTGTGGAAAACTTATCCTGTGACAATGCCAGACACACACTGGTGCTACTACAATTATCTAAGAAAACTGTAGAATGAAAAAGAGGGAAACAATGGACCCCTCTAAAGAGCAAAAAAAATAACAAAAATTATCTAAGTTTGCTCCTTGGATGGACCTAGAGGGTATAGAGCTCAGGGAAATGAGTCCTTCAGAGATAACACATACCATTTGGTTTCACCCGTATGTGGAATAAGAAAAAAACAAATGAACAAACATGGAAAAATGAGCAAACAAAAACCAGACTTTTCACACAGAGAACAAATCAGTGGTTGCCAGAGAAAGGGTGGGTGTGGTTGGGGGAGAAAGTTAAACGGAACTGAGAGTACGCTTATCTCCATGAGCTTGAACATCTCCTTGAGCATAGAATTGTGGGTGCATTACATTGTACACCTGAAATTAATACAACTCTCTAAAGTATACTTCACTAAAAGTAATGGTTGGAGAAGGCGGAAAATAAAATACTCAGAGTTACCACAATTTAATTTTAAAATGACAAGCTTCCACAACAACAATAAAAACATAACTCAATGGAATCAGATGGAAGCCTAGAAACAAACTGTCATTCCTACAACTGAATGATTTTTGACAAGACTTCCAGGACATTTCAATGGTAAATAGACAGTTGTTCCCAGAAATGGTGATAGGAACCTGGATATCCACAGGCAAACAGATGAAAGTGACCCTTTTGTCCACCATCTACAAACATGACTCCAAATGGATCACAGATCTAGACATAAGGTACAAACTGTAAATGAACACTTAGAAGAATACATGAAGGTACATATTTATGACTCTGGATTTGACTAAGATTTCGTGGCTGTAACACCAAAGACACAGGCAACTAGAGAGAAAATTACATCACCAAAATCAAAAATTTTGTGCACTGATGACTAATTATTACAGAAATGAAAATGAAAATCATAACATGATACCACTTTACACACTAGGATGACTGTTGGTTTTTTTAAATTTATTTATTTCTTTTTTTTTAATAATAATTTATTGTCAAATTGGTTTCCATACAACACCCAGTGCTCAACCCAACAAGTGCCCTCCTCTGTGCCCATCACCTACTCTCCTCCCTCCCACACCCATCTCTCCCCTCAGTTCTTTCTTATTCTTTGAGAGTCTCTCATGTCATGTCTTCCTTCCTCTCTGTGGCTTTTTATTCCCCCTTCCCCTCTTCCCCTCCCCCCTGGATTTCTGCTAGGTCTCCCAAAGTCTACCTATGCGTGGGAAAATATGGCATCTGTCTTTCTCTGCCTGACTTATTTCACTCAGCATAATATCCTCCAGTTCCATCCATGTTGCCACACATGGCCAGATTTCATTCTTTCTCGTTGCTGCGTAGTATTCCATTGTATATATATATATACCACATCTTCTTTATCCAGTCATCAGTTGATGGGCACTTGGTCTCTTTCCATGATTTGGCTATTGTCAAAAGTGCTGATATGACCATCGGGGTACACGTGCCCCTATCCATCAGCAGTCCTGGATCTCTTGAGTAGATTCCTAACAGTGCTATTACTGGGTCATAGGGTAAGTCTGTGTTTAAAACTGAAACATAAAATGAGTCATGGAGAGAATTTGGAGAAATTGGAACCCTGTGGTGGTTTGTTGATGGGGATAAAAAGGAGCACAGTGGCTGAAGAAAACAGTGAGATAGTTCCTCAAAAATGAAAATATATAATTCTTGTTTGATGCAGTAGTTTCCCTTCTGTTTATATACCCACTTGAATGTCCCAAAAGAATATAAAGCAGTAACCAAAACATATATTTCTATACTAATTTTCATAACGCATTATTCAAAGTAATGTCCATGTAGGGACAACCCAAATGTCCATCAATAATCTGAAAAAAGCGTGCTGAACACAGACAGTGGAACATCATTCAGCCTTTACAGTGAAGGGAATTCCTACACAGGCCACACATGGGTGAACCTCTCAAAAACAATGCTGAGTGTAAGAAGCCAGACACAAAAGGACCAGTATCGTAGAATGACATCTACATGAGTTACAGTGAGCAAACAGTTTTAGAGAGAGAAGATAGGATGGGGGGTGACAGGAGCTTTGCAGAGGGGCGATATGAGATCAGTATTTCAAGGAGAAAATGTTCAGATTGAGATAATGAAAAAGTTCTGGAGATGAATAGAGGTGGTGGTTGCTCAACAGTGAGAAAGTACTTAATGCCACATAAGTATACTTCAAATGTTTAAAATAATAAATGTTATGTATATTTACCCTGACAAATAAGGATGAAAGAAGAGTAACATACACTAAAAGAGTTTCAGGGGCACCAGGTGGCTCAGGCGGTCCAAAACCACACAGGGTATAGTATTCACAGTGCGTGTAAGAGTTCATTTTTCTCGTCAACATTGGTGAGCCACAGGGACTTTTGGAAACAGCATTTTCATCATGGTGTCTCCATGAGGGGAAAAAATGATGGGCAGCTTACTAACGGCACATCCGATTTGTGTAACTAAAAAAACAAGCAAACCGAAGACCAAAAAATAAAACTAAAAAACCCACATCCAATGATCATGAACAAAAGATTGACCTGAGTCTCCACAATGAAGGGTCATAATCTCTACCTGATTATCAGTCCTGAGACTGTTCACAGGCCCAGATCCTCAACTGATGGAACCATGTACACCTGATGGAAGGCTGTAAAATGGCAACAAATGCTTTACATTTTCCTCCACACACAACCCAAAGGCTCTGAGGTGATGGCACTACTAGCTGATAATGGTTCATGAGGACTGTGGTCTGAACTAAAATCAGTACCTTGATATTGGGCAAGATGAGGGTAACTACATCATGGAAATTGGCAAATGCTACAAATAAGCTCTCTACTTTATGGCTTTTTTCTTATTCTCTTCCTTTCTTCTTGCTTTCCCTGTTTCTTTTTGGCTTCTTTTTGAGAAATAATTTCATGAACACTTATCTGCATACTAGTGTTTGAATGGACTGGTGGACTTTTAACCGAAAAAAACCCTGATTCTGGTAATAGGAAATTACCATTATGGCTGACAATCCAAGTGGTGGCTTCTGAGTCAGGTGATAAGGAGATATTCTTCTTACTCCGTCTCACAAAGCACAGGGTAGGTCCATAGTGTATCCTGCTATCACTGCCCAATTTCTGGGACGCAGCATGAGAAAAGAAGGAGCTTGCAATTTGCAGAGTATCCATACTGTGTTTGTGATCAGTGAGGAGCCTATGATGGTAGGAGGTGCTGAGGGAAATCGCAGGACAGTGCTGCTGCCTACCAAAACATTAAAAGAAAAGCAATAATACATCCCTGGGGAAACCACCAGGAACGACACCGTCAAGTCCTGAAACATCAATAGTTACAATTTCTATTACCTTCACACTTATGTTTTCGACTGTGTGACAGAAATTAGAGATGCACACTGAATGTGGATTATAGGAAACTAATCACACAAGGTTCCAGGTGCCTCTGCTCTTGCGGATGTGACTTCTTTCCAAGGCAGATTGACATAAAGCCCTGGAAACGTGTATATAACCTCTGATATGTTGAATTATTTTCCTCCAAAAGCAGATACTCTAACAGATACTTGCATTAACCCCAGAGAAAAAGCATGCCACATTTACTCTACTGGTTCCTCCTGTCACGTCAGTACTCAATTTGCTATATTATGTATATGTTCTTAAAAAATCCAAGCAATGGGAACACTTGGGTCAACACAGTTGGTTGAGCATCCGATTCAGCACAGGTCATGATCTCACAACTCATGGGTTTGACCCTGCGTCAGGCTCTGTGCTGACAGCTCAGAGCCTGGAACTTGATTCTGCTTCTGTGTCCCCCTTTCTCTCTCTCTCTCTATCTCTCTCTCTCTCTCTCTCTCTCTCACACACACACACACACACACACACACACACACACACACACACAACCATACACTCTCTCTCTCCCCCCTCTCTCTCTCTCTCTCTCTCAAAAAATGAATTAACATTAAAATGTTTAAAAACGTGATGCAATATAAATGAGAGGTCTAAACAGTTTTTTAAAAGTGCATAAGCAGGCCTAGTTGGCTCAATAAGTTTAGCATCTAACTCTTAATTTCAGTTCAAGTCAAGATCCCACTTGAGGCTCTGCACTGACAGCATGGACACTACTTGGGATATTGCCTCAATCTCTCTCTATCTCACCTCACACATTCTTGCTCTCCATCTGAAAATAAATAAATAACGTTTTAAAAAAACACAGAAGAACTAGTTGCTTGTTATGTATGAAAACGTTTAGAAACGAAACTAGAGAAAGATAAACTGCAGACTGTGGGCCTATGAACAGATACAAATATAGTGATCTGGGTATTCCAACAGTTTGGGCCCTGGTACTCAAGTCCTTATCCTGAAACAAAGAATCCTATATGCGGACAATGTCTCTCTGCTAAAGGCTTGCTCAGGGCTTGCTTGATATCTCTGTTCCGCAAACCATAGATGAAGGGGTTCAGCATGGGCGTCACCACCGTGTACATGACCGAGGCTATGGCACTCGCCCTGGAGTTTTGTGAGGCAGCAGAACTGAGATACACCCCAAGGCTTGTGCCGTAGAACAAGGAGACGACCAAGAGGTGAGACCCACACGTGGAAAATGCTTTACGCTTGCCACTCGCTGACGAGATTCTCAAAATGGAGGTTACAATTCTAAAGTAAGAGGAGAGGATGCCAGTGAGTGGAACAACACCCAGAAGTCCACTTATGAGATAGATCACCAGGTCATTGAGGAAGGTATCAGAGCAAGCAAGTTGGATCACCTGCGTAAGGTCACAGAAAAAGTGAAGGCTTTCCAGCTCTGTACAAAAAGAGAGTCGTAAAATCATTAAGTCAAGAAATAGAGATGCAAGAATACTCAATAACCAGGATACCAGGAGTAGGATGCCACAGATCTTGGGGTTCATGATGACCATGTAGTGCAGCGGGTGACAGATGGCCACAAAGCGGTCATAGGCCATCACTGTCAGGAGAAAGTCATCTAATCCACCAAAAAGCATGAGAAAGTACACCTGGCTGAGGCAGCCAGCATAGGTGATCACTTTGCTCTGCGTCAGGATATTCAGCAGCATCTTTGGGACGGTGGTGGAGATGAAACAGATGTCTGAAAAGGACAGGTTGGAGAGGAAGAAGTACATGGGGGTGTGGAGGCGGGAGTCTATGATAATGGCCAGGATGATGAGCAGGTTCCCAGTGAAGGTGACCAGGTACATGGACAGGAACAGCCAAAAGACCAGTGACTGCAGCGCCCCCTCATCTGACAGTCCCAGGAGGATAAATTCTGTAACACGGGATTGATTTCTTCCTTCCATGTAACTGGTGAAATTGGCTGGAACAGAGACCAGAGAATTGTAAAGGCACCAGCATGATCACAGAATTAAAAGAAATGCTGTGTTTTCAACATGATGCATTTCTAATCCTTATACATTCCCTACCAATATGAGTATGTACTAGAAAATTTTGGGGCTCTCAAAGGACCATGTTTTCCATGATACTGAAACTGTTCACAATTCTTGTTCTGTGTCAAAATAATTATTCAAAGCAATGTTCTCCACCATAAATATCCTGAGACTTTTTTTTTCCCCACTGAACAAAACTTAACAAATTATCTTGTGACAAGTTGTTGAGAGCATTGCAAAAATTAATAATATGTTCTTGGTCTTAATAAGACTAAGTCTTGTGTGTGTGTGTGTGTGTGTGTGTGTGTGTGTGTGTGTGTGTGTCAGGGGGAGGAATAGAATATTAATAAGTGAATGAATGATGTTTCAAGCGGTGGTTATAAGTAATAAGTAAAATAATTCAGGGCAAAGTCATCCTAGGTGTTAGGAAAACCTCCGTTTGCGTCATGTCTGATCAGGTGCGTCTGAGCTGGTAAACTAAGGGATATATGACTTTGTGGATAACTTGAGAAAACCATTTAAGGCAGAGAAATCACTTGTGCAAAGACCTTGAGTCAGGAGCTCACCCAAAACCATCAGGCAACATCAAAGAGAAAGTTGTGAGCAGAGCAGGTAACACAACAGGAGTAGGTGTTGGATGTATATGTTATATGTGATGTCTGTCTACAATAGGATACATTTTATGTAGTGTACACAAAATGGAACATAATTTATTATTCCATAATTCTATGTCTTTCTCTTACCTTTACTCTAGGTTTCCAGTTGCTCTAAATGCTGGATTTTCTATTGCATAAGACAGAATCAGCTTGCTATAAATGTTTTATGGGTGTGAACTTCACTGAAAAATTCACTTTGCACTACACACACACACACACACACACACACACACACACACACACAGTGCGGGTAGGGAGAGAGACAGGGAGACAGCTCTCCATTACTGTGGTACTGTGTACTCTTGTAGCCAAAGCACAACTTTTTAGAAGGCAGGGACAGGCTACACCATTAATCAAAGAGCTTCTTTCTCCTAGCAGAATTGCAGTTTGTAATGTAGGCCTTCCAGTGGAGTAGTCATGGCTAAGGATCACTAGAACCACACAAACTTAGAAGAAATCCCATCAATCTTTCTCAATCTCTTCCCAAAAATTTCAAAGGAGACACTTTTCTCACTTTATTCTTTCAAGCCAACATTTCACTGATACCTAAGTCAAGTAAGGACATTGCAAGAAAAGAAAAGTACAGAATGATATTTCCAAGGAATATTGATGTGAAAGTGTTTGACTAAATATTACTGATTCAAGCATAGCCAACTTTGATCATGATGTAGAAAAGGATTATGCATCTTGACCAAGTGGGATTTATTCCTTGAAGGCAAGGACGGTTTTAGTAATTAAAGCCCCTCAGTGTAACACACCACGTGAACAGGATGAAGGATAAAACCACATGATTATCTCAACAGATGGTACAATGTGATAAAATGGAGCGTTCCTTAATAGTACTATTGTTCAAGAAACTAAGAACGGAAGGAAACCTCCACAACATGAAATAGGTCTTATATGAAACCCCACCTGTCAAATCATTCTCAATAGTGAAACACTGAGAGTAAAACATAAGATAAGGCAAAACAAGCATGTCTTCTTTCACACCTTTTGTGCAACATGGCATTACAAGTTCCAGACAGAGCAATTAGTGCAAAAAAAAAAAAAAAGAAATCAAAGCCATCAAATTAGAATGGAAGAAGTAAAATGATTTCTCTTCACAAAGAAGGTGATCTTACTAAAATAAAAAAAGATACCATTAAATACAAAATACTCCTAGATCATTAAATAGAGCATTCAGAAAATTTGCAAATATATATCAAGGCACACATATAATTCAAGTGGCTGATGGAATCCTAGAATCGAGTGGATCATGTGCAAAATAAACAATCGAACTCTATTACAATTGTAAGAGACAATCTCAATGACACAAGAGGGCAAAAAAAAGTGCAGAAAAATAAGATCTGGGAAAAGAGAAGAGACTGTAAAACTGGACATGAAAGAAATTGCACAGAAGCACTGCTCTACACTTGATAAAATCCCATAAGGCATTGTAAACAGTGCTGATACTTCTGCACATGTGAACTGAAATTGAACATATGAAGGAATGGTGGGAATGAGGTTATCATATTTGGTGTGGGATTTTACCTGTAAGCAAGGTGACATAGCTTTTATGATCCTTTGTTAATAAGTTAGTCTTGGAGCCATCACTATGGACTTGATTTAGTATATATATATTATTTTTTAAATTTTATAATAGTTTATTTTCAAATTGGTTTACATATAACACCCAGTGTTCATCCCAACATGTGCCCTTAGTATATATATATATTATAATGATATATTATATAATAAAATCATATAATTTAATTTTTAATTAATTTATAATAAAATAATTCTATAATTATATATATGTATGTATGTATATATATATATATATATATATATATATATATATATATATATCCAGAGGGTTACATATACACACATGTATGGATGTCTGCATATACACAGAGAAGCAAACACTCACATGTGTCCTTGCCGGGTCAGTCAAGAGGATATAGAGACTCAGGTAGTAACAAACTACCAGGAACCAAAATCTTGAATCTCACCCCATGATCTAATAAAATAAAACAGGGCTCTTCACAGAAATGACTGATTCTAGGGCTCAGAGGAAAATACAGTAAGCTGAAGCTGAGGCATCTTTTCCTGGAAGACAGTAATGAAATGCTACCCCCAAAGGTCAAGAATGATAGGGACATACAAAAGAGACATGTCAGCTAACTGAAGGAGCTCCCCAATCCCAAAGCTAGAACAATTTGAGCAACAAAATAAAGTAGTATTGGATTATAACTCAGAGTATATAATGTAAATACTTGAAAAATAAATATGGAAGACACAATAAATATGGAAGACACTTCTTCAGGTGCAGAAGAAAACTAATGATTTATAGAAATATTCTATTCTTAAGGAAGTGTAAGATTACTCACCCTACTTTAAATGGGGCTGCACATAGAAAGTCCCTACAGGAGTACAGGATGGAAAAAAAGGAGAAAGAGAAATCTGACAACCCCTGTCACAGCCAGGACATCAATATCAACCCCAAAGAGAATTAGTCATGTTGACAGTGGGTACCCTTGATGTCATGAGATGAACATGGCACTTTCCCTCTCTGGTCTTCGTGCCCAACATCTACGGTCCCAGTCTACTCATGAAAAAAAGGAATAATAAAAATAACAATAATAAGGCATGTGCAAAAGGAGATTATTTTACAGAACACCTGACGTGTAGTCCTCAAAACTATCAATTGCTTCACTACTAAAACAAGCCTGAGAAAAAACCACTACGTGTGGAGGCTCAGGAGGTATGAGGTCTGAGAGTCCCATGTTTAAGAGATAGGCTGGGATCAAATCGGCAGAAACTGGGAAGGGAGTTTATGATAACTCCCTGATCTGTCACACCGAATTTATTTTTGTAAATGTACAACTGTTCACATAGTAAAGTTGATGAAAATTTAGAATTATTAATGAAATGTAAAATTTGGAAGCACTGAGCTCTGAGCATGTCCCCAGGCTCCATTGTTTGCTGTGTATAAGCTGTATCTTGGTGTCATTTCCATCAGTAAAATAAAATAATGACGCCACATGAATAGTTTGGGAAAGATTTCAATAACACGATGACTATAAGATATCAGGCATTGTTTCTAGTAAACATTTAAGAATGAATAACACTATTCATCTGAATTTTTGTATCCACAATTTCCGCCCTCCTCCCCAGGGACCCATCCCTTGCATCCTGTCTCACACTCGTGGTGCTATTTCTACTCCTAAATATCCTTCACACAACCTGAAAGCAGCAATATTTTTTTCTTCACAATAAACTGGGTCATGTTTACACAGAGAGTACCTCTTCATAGCTAATCCCCTAACAGTAAGCCTGCACAAACTCTTCACTAATTTCAGAATGAAATTTCAACCCTCTAGCCGAAACACACATTTCTGTGCTAATCTGACTGCTGCCTACCCAGCCAGGCTTCTGTGGGTTCATTTCATAGACCCTGCTCCTGCTACTGTTGATGAGACAGTAAAGAGTATTTCTAATTCCAGCCACACAACTTCCACCTTAGTTCATCTTTATATGTCCTCCTCTGTCGTTTCTCTCTGGACTGCTCACCTCCCTTGTCCCTTTGGAAGGACCCCAACACCAACATCAAGATTCAGCATCTATTAGCTTCTCTGTGAAGCCTTCATGGCCTCCTGTGAAAGAGTCCTCTTTTTGAAAACAATTACAAAAAAAAAAAAACAGTCAACTTTTAGGCATTTGCTCCCCCAGATTTCAATGCAATCTCACATTATAACATTACTTTGTTTTCACATCTCTCTGTTTGCACAGTGAGTACCTTGAGAAAAGAAATACTCTCGTCATTTATTTATCCACAGAATACATGGTAGTGTCTACCACACACAATTTGCTGAAAAAACGTGTGTTGAATGACTACAATAACCACTGTTTCAATAATGATAAACAGCCACTCCCCACAATGGAAGAACTAGCAATGAAAGCAGAGGAAAGACTGTTGAGAGATGAAGGCCTACTGATGAAGCACTAACTCTGAGGAGACAGATCAGGGAGAGATGGTTCAGAGTATCCAGAGTTGCCCTCCAGAAGCAAAGCCTTATGGACAGGGCTTGACATCATTAAACTCTCCATTACTAATTTTCCCCGTGGAGGTCCCCAAAATAAATACATACCAGTACAAGGGGTTCCTCCCACCATAACACATTTCCCCAGCACTTCTGAAGAGGCCATGACTCACCCAGATGTTAGCACAAAACAGCGGGAGATCAATGACCCGGTCTCTTCCCATGGATGATTGATGCGGTTGGAAGTTATGTCCCCACGAAGGGAAAAGACATGGCCTCACTCGTGAAGGCTCTGGAGGACAAGTTATGTGCTCATATCACCTGAGATTACAAGAGTTGACTTCATGGGTGCCGCAAACACATTTTAATTTCTGCAGCTGTACTGAAGGAATTCCCATGAGTCTCATTAATGAAATAATCTTTTGTCTCCCTTCTCTTTACAAGACTTGGGTCTCTGGACCTAGGAGAGAAAAGAAAAATGCAAACTTATCCCACTGGTGGTTTGGGGACACAGACTTGGCATCCCCTGATTGTCTCTTATTCCGCTTGACTCTCTTATCCCAGAGGGAGGTGCCCTGTCCTTATAGGTTCTCACTAATAAGTCGGAGACTCCCATAGTAACTATCCTTTCAGATTTTGGAGACTTCTGGGTCCCCCAAATCTCTTCTTGCTCTCAGCTATACCCATTCTGTTAGCTCGTAATCATGCTGCCCCAACTCCTGCAGAGCTTCTCCTTTCTCCTGCTTCTCATTCTCCTCAAGGTGGGCGATATCCTTTTACCATCACTCGACCGTTTGCTTTTGGGCATCCTCTAAATCTCTCATTAGCATGTGATACAGTAGGCACTAAGCAACATGGTGGGAAGGAAGACAAGTGTACTATGGGAGGAACACTGGGTGTTGAATGCAAGTAATGAATTATGGAATTCTCCTCCTGAAACCAATATTGCACTTTATGTTAACTACATAAAATATAAATTTAAAATTAAAATAAAAAATACATGAATGCACGACTCTGACAGGGCACTGACACCTGATGAAGAGAATATAACTCTAGTCAATTTTTCCAGAAGAGATGAGTGAAGGCTGCACAAACAAGCTTCTCTTTGTCCCAATTCTTGAGGGAGAAGTGGGTAAGGGCACGCCAAGAAGAGTTATCAGGGCAGTCAATGTGGGAAATACTTCATACTTGCTGAATAATAATCAGGAGAGCAAGTATGACAATTGAAACATGACACTGAACAGTTAGACAGCCTTCAGAGACCAGAGATGCTTGTATTTTAGCCACAGGCTTGACACATACTAAAGAGAATAGTGGAGTTTCTGTGCAGATTTCATGACCAGATGTCCAGGATCAAGTTCTCCCTATGGCAAACTTATCATGCAGTAGAGACAGAAAAAGGGTGTTAAGAGTACTTTTATGTCCATGCGCGGTGCACAGTGTATAGAATGGTTAAGCATTACGTTGTACACATCAAATTAATATAACACTGTATGTAAATTATACTTCAATAAAAATAATGCCTAGGGGAGGGGGAAACTATGATTTTCAGAGTTACCACATTATAGTTTCAAACTGATCTGTTTTCAACAACAACAACAAAACCTGAACTATAACCCAATGGAATACGAGGGATCCCTAAAATAAACTCAAATATTATGACTGAATGATTATTGACAAAAGTGATAGGACAGTTCAATTAAATGGACAGCCTTTCCAAGTCATAGTGATGGAAAGCCTGGAGATCCACATGCAAAAAGATGAAGCTAACCCTTCCGTCCATCATCTACCAATATGACTTGAAATCGATCACAGATTGAAGCACAAGAAATATAACTGTAAGCACCCTCAAGAAAATACAGAGGTACATCTTTATGATACTGGATTTGACAAATATTTCTTGGATAGACCACCAAAGACACATGCAACTAGAGAAAAAATTATGTTGGCAGAATTAAAAAATATTTGTGCATCAAAGGGCACTATTTCCCAAGTTAAAGGCAACCAACAAACTGGAAGAAAGACTGGTAAATCACATACCTGGTGATAGACTAAAATCCAAAATATGTAAAGAATTTCAAAAATTCCATACCAAAAAACCCAAATAACTGAATTTTTTTTTTGAACCAAAAAAAAGTGGTTTATTTCTTTATCCAGTGAAGACCAAACTAAGTTAATTAGATAATTCGGGTAATCAAAATATTTTATTCCTCAGTCATCCTAGTTAGAATTTTACTACATTTTGTTGTATTTTACTTCCTTACTTATTTATAGCTTCTTAAACATCAGATTTACAGAGTATAACATCTACTTGCAATAAAAACAGGAACAAAGAACCAAACCATAGAACGGCTTTGAAGGTATAACTAAAAGCTGACTTGTTCATTTCAAAAGTTATCAATTCATGTTCTAAAATAGGAATATGAGGGGCACCTGGTGACTCCGTCGGTTAAGTGTCCGACTTCGGCTCAGGTCATGATCTCACAGTTCATGAGCCTGAGCCCCACATCAGGCTCCGTGCTGACATTTCAGAGACTGGAGCTTGCCCCGGACTCTGTGTCCCTCTCTCTCCGCCCCTCCCCCGCTCACTCCCCGCCTCTATCTTTCAAAAATAAATAAAACATTAAAAAAATTTTTTTAAATAGGAATATGAGCCCTAAACTAACTGAGGGTGAGGGGGATGGGGGGGGAAAGGGGGTGATGGGCATTAAAAAAGGGCACATGTTGGGATGAACACTGGGTGTTTTATGTAAACCAATTTGAAAATAAACTATTTTAAATTAAAAAAAAATAAACATTTTTAAAACAGGATGTTTCCATGGGGTGTCTGGGTGGCTCAGTCCGTTGAGTGTCCGACTTTGGTTCAGGCCATGGTCTCACCGTTGGTGGGTTTCAGCCCCATATTGAGCTCTGTGCACAAAGCTGGGAGCTGGGAGCCTGCTTCGGATTCTGTCTCTCTCTCCCTCTCTCTGCCCCTACCTCACTCATGCTCTGTCTCTCTCAAAAATAAACATTAAAAAAATTAAAAAAATAAAATTAAAAAAAGAATGCTTCCAGAATATTCCAGGAATAACCATATCTACCTAATAGGGTTTTGTTAGAATTAAATAATATATGTTCAGTGCTTTGCATAATAACCCAGCATGCACTACCATCAAATAAATGTTAGCTGTTATATTTGAAATGTTGGATTCTTTAAAGAAGTCCCCCCACTCCTTTTCCAATAAAACAGTCTATAGACATTTCAAACAGGTATGTAGAATTAAAAAAGCATGGCTGGAGATGGAAGCCTAGCAAATTAGCTTAGTTTAGGGCTCATATTCCAAATACCTGAATTTTTAAAAATAATCCTGGGGTGCCTGGGTGGCTCAGTCGGTTAAGCATCTGACTTCGGCTCAAGTCATGATCTCAGTCTGTGGGTTCGAGCCCCGCATCGGGCTCTGTGCTGACAGCTCAGAGCCCAGAGCCTTCTTCAGATTCTGTGTCTCCCTCTCTCTCTTTTCCCCTCCCCCACTCACAGTCTTTCTCTCAAAAATAAAATTTAAAAAACATAAAAAAAAATTGTAAAAAAAAATAATCCTATTATTTAAAACCAGTTACTAACATACACTTAATTTTAGTTTCAGGTGTACAATACAGTGACTCAATGCTTCCATTATAGAAACCTTAAAAAAAGATAGAAAGGAAGGAAGGAAGGAAGGAAGGAAGGAAGGAAGGAAGGAAGAAAGAAAGAAAGAAAGAAAGAAAGAAAGAAAGAAGGAAGGAAAGAAGGAAGAAAGAAAGAAAGGAAGAGAAAGAAAGAAAGAAAGAAAGAAAGAAAGAAAGAAAGAAAGAAAGAAAGAAAGAAAAGAAAAGAAAAGAAAAGAAAAGAAAAGAAAAGAAAAGAAAAGAAAAGAAAAGAAAAGAAAAGAAAGAAACTGTAAGCAATGGTTTGGAAAAAAAGGGAACCCTCTGGTATTGTTGGTAGGAATTGAAACTGGAGCCATCACTGTGGAAATGAGTATGGAGGTTCCTCTCAGGCATAAATAAAGTCACCCTACAATCCAGTAATTGTGCTACTGGGTCATTACACCAAAAATACAAAACAAAAAAATTCAAAGGGATACTTGCACCCCTGTGTTTCCAGCAGCATCATTTACAATAACCGAATTGTGGAAGCAGCCCAAGTGTCCACTAACAGATGAATGAATAAAGATGTGGTACATATACACACACGATGGAATATTTTCCAGCCAATGAAAAGAAATGAAGTCTTGCCTTTGGACTGATGTGCATGGAGCTAGAGGGTAGTAAGCTAAACAAAATTAATCGTTCAGAGAAAGACAAATACAATGTGATTTCACTCATATGTGGAATTTAGGAAACAATACAAATGAGCAAAGGGGAAAAAAGAGAGGCAAACCAAGAAACAGATGCTTAACTATATGAGAGCAAACTGATGGTAACCAGAGGGTGATGTGGGGGGATGGGAGAAATAGGCGATTAAAGAGTGCGCTTGTCGTGATGAGTGGTGTTGTATGGAACCACGTGTTGTATGGAAGTGCTGAATCACTATATTGTACACCTGAAACTAGTATTACATTGCATGTTAAGTGTACTGTATTACAATGTAAAAATAAATTTAAAAACAAAATTAATGGTGAAAGAAAAAGAAGAACAGACAATGGACTCCCATAGACATTTCTCCAAAGAAGATACAGGTATGGATACTTAGATGCACAACATGACTAATAATTAGGGAAATACAAATCAAACCTATAATATGATACCACAGCACACATACCAGATGCCTATTGTTAAAAACTAAACAAAAAATAATTATTGGTGAGGATAAGGGGAAATTGCGACCCTGTGGTGCTTACCGATGACAATAACAAGTGACACAGCTACTGTAGAAAAAATTGTGCCGGTTCCTCAAAACATAAACATATAACGATCATTTGATCTAGTAGTTTCACTTCTGCTGATATACCTACTTCTATGTCACAAGAGAATTTAAAGCAGTGACTAGAACAGATTTTTGTACACCAATTTTCAAAACACCTTTATTCACAGCAACCAAAATGTGGAGACAACCCGAATGTCCATCAACAACCTCACGAATGAACAAAGCGTGGTAAACACGTACAATGGAACGTCATTCAGCCTTTACAATAAGTGGAATTCTGTCACAGGCTACAACTCGGATGAACCTCACAAACATTACGCAAACTGAAAGAAAGCCAGCACAAAAGGACCGATATTATACAATTACGCACAAACGAGATACCCAAAGTAAACAGTTTTAGAGACAAAAGGCAGGATGGCAGGAGACAGGGGCTGGGCAGAGGGGCAAAACGAACTTCGTATTTCATGCAGATAGAGGTTCGGTTTGAGATGATGAGATAGTTCTGGAGATGGAAGGGGTGGCAGTTGCTCAACTGTGAGAAAGTACTTAATGCCATGTACGTATAGTTCAAAATGTTTAAGATAATAAAATTTATGTATATTTTACCATGATGAAAAGGATGAAAAAAGAGTGACATACTATAAAAGAACTTCAGGGGTTCCTGGGTGGCTCAGTCCATTAGGCATGCAACTCTAGCTTTTGGCTCAGGGCATGAAGTAATGCTTTGTGATTCTGAGCCCCACATCAGGCTCTGCTCTGGCAGAGTGCAGCATGCTTGGGATTCTCTCTCTATCCCTATCTCTGCCCCACTCCAGCTTGTTCTCTCTCACTCTCTCTCTCTCTCTTTCTCTCTCTCTCTCTCTCTCTCCCCTCTCTCATTCTCGGTAAATAAATAAACTGAAAAAAATTTCAGTGTCGTAAATAGCTTAATATGATGTAGGGGAAGTAAACCAAAGAAGAAGGGGACGAGGGTGTTATGATGTGTTTTCCCTGCATGATTCAATATACCAACCCCAAAATATACCTAAAGAAAGGCTCATATGATTTAAAAAAAATGCATAAGGTCATTGAGAAATACCTTGGAGAAAGCTCTAATGTCTTTCTTGACACTCTACAGAGTTTGTCCCCCATACGACAGACTTACCATGGACATGCTGAACTTGAAATGCCTGTGTCCTGAGTTGAGCCACTGCTGAACCGTCAGAGGCCATGTCAGCAGACAAAAACCATCCGAGGTATGGTGTTCATAGTGTATGTAAGAGTTAATCATTCTCATCCAAACTGGCTGACCACAGGGATTTTTGGAAATGGCAAATTAATCATAGCATCTCCATGAAACAAAAATGATGGGCAGCTTACTTAAGTGCACAACCAATTCGTGTAACTAAAAACATTAAACAAACAAAAATAAATAAATAAAAATTTAAAAACCCACCTCCAGTGATCATGAAGAAAAGATTGACCTGAGTCTCCACAATGAAGGGTCATAATCTCTACCAGACTATCGGTCTTGAGTATGTTCACTGGCCCAGATCCTCAACTGATGGAACCATGTACACCTGATAAAAGGCTGTAAAATGGCAACAAATGCTTTACATTTTCCTCCACACACAACCCAAAGGCCCTGAGGTGATGGCACTACTAGCTTTTAATGGTTCATGAGGACCACGGTTGGAACCAAAACTGGTACCTTGATATTGGGCAAGATGAAGGTAATTACATCATGGAAACTGACAAATGCTACAAGTAACCTCTCTTCTTTATTCCTTTGTTCTTACTGTCTTCCTTTCTTCTTGCTTTCCCTGTTTCTTTTTTCTCTCTAGTTTTAAGAGATAGTTCCATGAACATTTATCTGAATACAAGTGTTTGAAAGGACCTGTGGACTTTTACCTGAAAAACTGTGAATCAGGTAAAAGGAAATTACCATTACGGCTGACAATTCAATTGGTGGCTTCTGGGTCAGATGATAAGGAGACATTTGTCTTACTCTGTCTCACAAAGCACAGGGTAGGTCCAATTTCTGGAATGCAGCATTAGAAAAGATGCAGGTGGCGATAGGCAGAGTATCCATATTGTGTTTGAGGTCTGTGAGGAGCAGATTGTGGTAGGAGGTGCTGAGGGAAATGGCAGGACAGTGTTGCTGCCTACCAAAATATTAAAAGAAAAGTAATAATGCATCCCTGGGGAAACCACCAAGAATGACACCATCAGTGCCTGAAACATCAGTGTTGCAATTTCTATTACCTTCACACTTCATTTCTGTTTTGGACTGTGTGAGGGAAAACTACAGATTGCGTAGTGAATGTAGATTATTGTAAACTAATCACACAGGGGTCCAGGTGCCTCTACTATTCCATATGTGATCACCTTCTAAGGTAGACTGTAATAAACCCCTGGAAATTTGTACATAACCTCTGATATGCTGAATGATTTTCCTCCAAAAGCAGATACTCCAAAAAATACCTGCTTTCCACCCAGAGAAAAAGCTTTTCACATTTACTCCATGGACTCTTCCTATCCTAAGTACACAATTTGCAATATTACGTATATGTTCTTAAAAATCCATGCAATGGAGCAAGTGGGTGGTTCAGTTGAGATTCTGATTTTGGTTCAGCTCATGACCTCACAATTCAGGTGATTGAACCCTGCATCTGGTTCTGTGCTGAGAGATCAAATCCTGGACCCTGCTTGTGATTCTGTGTCTCCCTCTCTCTCTGCCCCTCTACCCAACTCTCTCTCACACACAAAATATGTATAAACATTTAAAAAAAATTTAAACCAATGCAATAGAATTTAATGAGATGTCTAAACAGTTTTTAAAAATGCAGAAGAGGGGTGCCCGAGTGGCTCAGTCATTTAACTGTCCAACACTTGATTTTGCTTCAGGTCAAAATCTCACACTTTCTTAGACTGAGCACCACTCCAGGCTCTGTACTGACAGCATGGACACAGCTTAGGATATAACTTCAATCTCTCTCTGCTCCTCCCACCCACTCTTGCTCTCTCTCTCAAAATGAATAAATATCCACCTCAACCCTCGGTTCATTCTTAGTATTTAAGGGTCTCTTATGTTCGTGGGTATGGGATGGGGAAGAGTGGGTGACAGGAACCGAGCAGGGCACAGGTTGGGATGAGCGCTGAGTGTTCTTGTATGGAAATCAATCTGACAATAAAAAATTATTAAAAAATAAAATAAAATAAAAACATTTTAAAAATTAATAAATAAGCTTTAAACAAATACAAAAGAAATAGTTGTTCATCGTGTATGAAAAACTCTTAGCTACTGAATACTGTAAAAAGATAAACTGTACATTGTGAGCCTATGAAATGATTTAAATATCATCATCTAGGTCTTCCAGGGTTTTAAAGCCATGTTAATCATCTTTATCTTGAAACAAAGAATCCTATATGCAGAGAATGTCTCTCTGCGAAAGAGCTTTCTCAGGGCTTGCTTGATGTCTTTGTTCCTCACACCATAGATGAAGGGGTTCAGCATGGGCGTCACCACCGTGTACATGACTGAGGCTATGGCACTCACTCTGGGGTTTTGTGAGGCAGCAGAACTAAGATACACCCCAAGGCCTGTACCATAGAACAAAGAGATAACAAAGAGGTGAGACCCACATGTGGAAAATGCTTTATACTTTCCCCTCACTGATGAAATTCTGAAAATGGAAGTTACAATTCTAGAGTAAGAGAACAGGATGCCAGTGAGTGGAACAACACCCAGAAGCCCACTTGCCAGATACATTGCCAGGTCATTGAGGAACGTATCAGAGCAAGCAAGTTGGATCACCTGCTTAAGTTCACAGAAAAAGTGAAGGATTTCCAGATCTGTACAAAAAGAGAGTCGCAAAATCATTAAGTCAAGAAATAAAGAGTCAATAACACTCAATACCCAGGACCCCAGAAGCAGGATGCCACAGAACTTGGGGTTCATGATGACCATGTAGTGCAGGGGGTGACAGATGGCCACAAAGCGGTCATAGGCCATCACTGTCAAGAGGAAGTTGTCTAAACCTCCAAAAAGCATGAAAAAGTACATCTGGCTGAGGCAGCCTTCATAGGTGATCACTTTGCTCTGCGTCTGGATGTTCAGCAGCATCTTTGGGACGGTGGTGGAGGTGAAACAGATGTCTGAAAAGGACAGGTTGGAGAGGAAGAAGTACATGGGGGTGTGGAGGCGGGAGTCCGTGATAATGGCCAAGATGATGAGCAGGTTCCCAGTGAAGGTGACCAGGTACATGGACAGGAACAGCCAAAAGAGCAGTGACTGCAGCTCCTCCTGGTCTGAGAGTCCCAGGAGGATAAATTCTGTAACACGGGATTGATTTCTTCCTTCCATGTAAGTGATGATAACAGCTGGAACAGAGACCAGAGGATCGTAAAGGCACCAGCATGATCACAGAATTAAAAGAAATGCAACATGATGCATTCATTATTGCTTACACATTCCCTATCAATCTAGAATATGTACCAGAAAATTTCAGGGGCTCTCAAATGGTCCATGTTTTCTATGAGGATTTTTGTTCTGAATCAAAACTATTATTCAAACCAATGTTCTTCTCCATAAATTTCCTGAGATCTTTTTTTTCACCCAACAAAATTTAACAAACTATCTTGTGACAAGTATTGTTGAAAGCATTGCCAAAAGTAATGATGTGTGTTCGGCATTAACAAGACTTAGTTTTGATGTGTGTGTGTATGTGTGTGTGTGTGTGTGTGTGTGTGTGTGTGTGTGTCAAAGGTAGTTATAGAATATTAATAAAAGAATAAGTGATGTTTCAGGGGGTGGTTACAATTTGTAAGTAAAATAATTCAGGACAAATTAGGCTAAGGAGAAGGGAAACCTGTTGTTGTATCATGTCTGATCAGGAGCTTCTGATGAGGAAAACTAAGGGATATATGAACCATGCAGATAATTATGAGAAAAGCAGTTAAGGCAGAGAAATCGCCTGTGCAAAGACCTTGAGTCAAGAGCTCACTCAAAACCATCAGGCAACATCAAAGAGAAAGTTGTGAGCAGAGCAGGCAACACAATGGGAGCAGGTGTTGGATGTAAATAAGAGAGAAGAACTCAAAGCCTCCTGCATCTGTGGCAACATTCTAAGGCAGTGAACACTTCAGTTCATTGTCATTGTTATATGTATATGTTATATATCATGCCTGTCTACAACAGGATACATTTTATGTAATGAATACAAATAGAGCATAATTCATTCCTCCATAATGCTCTGTCATTCTCTCTACCTTTATTCTAGGTCTCCAGTTGGTCTAATTTCTGCATTCTCTATTGCATAAGACAGCTTCAGCTTGCTATAAATGCTTTTTAGGTGTATACTTCACTGATAAATTCTCTTTGATCAATACACACACACACACACACACACACACGTGCGAGTAGTGAGAGAGACCGAGAGAGAGTTCTCCATTTTTGTGCTACTGTGTACTCCTGTAGCTGAAACACAACTTTTTAGAAAGCAGGGGACAGGCTATACCATAAGTCAAAGAGCTCCTTTCTCCTAGGAGATCTGCATTTTGTGACGTATGCATAGGCATTCCAGTGGAGTAGTCATGGCTAAGGATCATAAGACCCGCACAGAATAGAGGAATTACCATCAATCTTTCTCAATGTTTTCCAAAAAAACTGAAATGGGAAACACTTCTTAGCTTTATTTCATCAGGCCAGAATTGTACTGAAAGCAATGAAAAGACATTAAAAGAAGAGAAAAGTACAGAACAATTTTCCCAAATAATACTCATGTGAACCGATTCAAACATAGCAGCCTTTTGATCATGGTGTAGACAAGGATTATGCATCATGAACACTGGCATTTATTCCAGGAAGGGAAGAATGGTTTAACTAATAAAACTCCCTTAGTGTTATACACCGAATTAACAGAATGAAGGAGAAAAGCACATGAGTATCTCAACACATGGTAAATAAAATGTGACAAAATGGAGCATTCCTTAAACTAACAGCATTCAAGAAACTAAGAAGGGAAGGAAACTTCCACAACACGAAACAGGTCATATATGAAAACCGAGATCTAAAATCATTCTAATAGTGACACACTGAGACCAAACCCTAAGATAAGGCAAGACAAGCATGCTTGTTTTCATACCTTTTATGACAATGCAATGTGATATTGCAAGTACCAAACAGCAACTAGCCAAAACAATGAAAAGAAAAAGAAGGAAATAAAAGAGATCAAAATTAGAATGGAAGAAGTAATATGATTTCTCTTCACCAAGAAGGTGATCTTATTAAAAAACAAAACAAAACAGAAAAACCATTAAGAGGTGCCTGAGTGGCTCAGTCGGTTGGACGTCCAAATTCAGCTCAGGTCATGATCTCACAGTTTGTGGGTTGGAGAGCCACTCAGGCTTTGTGATGAAACTCAGAGCCTGGAGCCTTCTTCAAATTCTGTGTCTCCATCTCTCTCTGCCCTTCCCCATTCATGCTTTGTCCCTCTTTCTCTCAAAAATAAACAAACATTAAAAAAATAATAATAATAATAATAATAATAATAATAATAAAAGCATTAAAAACAAGAGAAGCTCTTAGAGTCATAAAGAAATCCAGCAAAGTTGCGAATATATATCAATCCAAACATAAAACTCAGGTCACAGATGGGATCCTACAATGGGTTGTATATGAGAAAAATAACAATCTAAGTGTATTACAATTGTATGACACAACCTCAGTGAAACAGGTGAGTAAAAAAATGCAGAAAAACAAGATCTGGGAAAAGAGAAGAGTCTGTAACACTGGACATGAAAGAAATTGCACAGAAGCACTGCACCATGCTTGAGAAAATGTATCCAGGAGGGTACTATTAACAATGCTGGTACTCTTGAACTGAAATTGAACATATAAGGAAATGGATAGCAAATGGTGTGAATGAGGTTATCGCATTTGGTGTTTGACTTTACACGTAACCAAGGTGGAGGAGCACTTATGATCCTTTGGTAATAAATTAGTTTTGGAGCCATCAGTATGAACTTGCCTTAGCTTACATAAAAATACAGATGGTTACAGATAGGCACATGTATGGATGTCTGCATGTACACAGAGTAGTAAACCCTCATATGTGTCCCTGCCAGGTCGGTTGAGGGGATGGACCAAGGTAGCAACAAGCACAGCAGGACCGAGATCTTGAAGAATCCCATGATCCAATAAAATAAAATGGGGTCCTTGCAAAAATGACTGAGTGTAAGGCCCTGGAGGAAAATACAGTAACCTGAAGAAGAAGTTGAAGCTGAAGCATCTTTTCCTGGAAGACAGTAATGAAATGCTACCTCCAAAAAGCCAAGAACGATGGGGACACGTCATAGTGACATATCAGCTAACTGAAGGAGCTCCCCATTGCCAAAGCTGGAACAATTTGAGCAACAGAATAAAGAAGTATTGGATTATAACACAGAGTGTGTAATGTAAATAATTGAAAAATAAATAATGAAGACACAATCTGGAGTGCGGTAGAAAACCAAAGATATACAGAAATATTCTACTCTTCATGAGGTGTAAGATAACTGCCACTACTAAAGGATGGGCTGCACATAGAAAGACGCTACAGGAGCACAGGATGGAAAGAAAAGGAAAGAGAAATCTGATAAATAGTGTGTCAGACAGGACATCAATATCAACACCAACGAAATTAGTCATGTTGATAGTGTGTAGCCTTGAAGTCAGGAAATGAACGTGCCTGTTTCTATCTCGGTTCTTCTTGTCCAACATCCACAGTCCCAGTCTACTCATGAAAAAAAAACCCATAATAAGGGAAGTCCAAAAGAAGATTTTTTATAGCATGTCTGACCAGTACTCTTAAAACTATCAAATGCTTCAAGAACAAAGGAAGCCTGAGAAAAAGTCACTGCGTGTGGAAGCTCACCAGATATGAGGATTAAAAGTAACATGTGTAAGAGATAGGATGTGTTCATAACAGCAGAAACTGCGAAGGAGCTTATGAGAACTCTCTGAAAACTCACGGCAAGTTTGTTTTGTAAATGTAAAACTGTTCATAGTAAAGCTGATTAAAATTTTAAAATTCTTAATAAAACGCAAAATTTTTTGAAGCACTGTGCTCTCAGACTGTCCCTAGGGGTCTGCTATGTGCTGTGTACAAGCAGAACCACTGCTGTCAGTAATTCTTTCCAACAGTAAAATAAAATGAAAATACCACACATGGTTTTTGAAAATTGTCAATGAAATAATGACTATAAGATACCTGCATTGTTTATAGTAAACATTTAAGAATGAATGAAAAATTAATCTGAATTTCCGTATTCACAATTTCCACCTCTCAGAGACCCATTCCATGCCACCCATCTCACGCTCCCGGTGCTATTTCTGTCCCTCGATATCCCCTCTCACACTCTGGATGCAGCAATACTTTTCTCCTTGCAGTAACCTAAGCGATCTTTCCATAGAGAAGACCTATTCACACCTGGGCCCTGACATAAAACCTGCACTTGCACTTCAGCAATTTCAGATTTCAATTCCAACCTTCCGGCCAAAATGTAAGGTTGGGTCTTAATGTGACTATTGCCTAACAGCCAGGTTCGTTTGGGTTCATTTTGCAGACCCTGCGCCTGATTGTTGGTCAGAGTGTAAGTGTATTTCTAATTCCAGCAGCACAACTTCCACCCTACTTTAATCACTAAATTTCCTCCTCTGCTGCTTCTGGACCGCTCACTCCCCTCGACTCCATGGAAAGACTCCAACACCACCTTCAAGGCTCAGCACCGATAGTCTTCTCTGGGAAGCCTTCAATGTCTCCTGTGAAAGAGTCCTCTTTTAAAAAAAAAAACAATTACAAATAAAATAAAGAGACAATGTAAGGGGATCTACTTCCCCAGATTTCAATGCAACCTCTCATCACGTTTATTCATTTGTACATCTCTCACTCTGTTTACACAGTGAGGACCTTGACAGAAGAAACACTGTATTAGACATTTATTTATTCACAGAATAAATAGTGTCTACCACACAATAATGCTGGGGGAAAAATGTTCGTTGAATGACTACAATTAACAACTGGTTCAATAACGGTAAACAGCCACTCCCCACGATGGAAGAACCAGCAATGAAAGCAGAGGAAAGACTGTCGAGAGACGAAGGCCCACTGATGAAGCACTAACTCTGAGGAGACAGATCAGGGAGAGATGGTTTAGTGAGTCCAGAGTTGCCCTCCAGAATCAAAGCCCTATGGGCAGGACTTGACGTGACTAAACTCTCCTTAACTTATTGTCCCTGGTGATGCCCCCAAAATAACTACAGATGCAAGAGGTCCGTCCCACCATAACGCATTTACACAGCCATCTGAAGGTGCCATGCCTTACCCAGATGTAAGCAGCAAACAGTGTGAGATCAATGACCCAGTCTCTCCCATGGATGATTGATGCAGTTGAAAGTTATGTCCTCGGAAGTGGAGGAGACATGGCCCCACTAGTGAAGACTCTAGAAAACCCAGCTATGTGCTTGTATCACCTGAGACTATAGGGGTTTACTTCATGGGTGCAGCAAAGGCATTTAAGTTTCTGTAATTGTAGATAATAAACTCCCATGAGTATCATTAATGGAATATTTATTTGTCTCTCTTCCCTGTAAGAGACTGGGTCTCTGGAGCTAGGAGACAAAAATAGAATGCAAACTTGTCACAGTGTTGGGACACAGCCTTGGCACTCCCTGACTGTCTCTTGTCCCATTAAACTCTCTTATCCCAGAAGGAGCTCCCCTGTCTTTGAGGTTCTCACTGGTAAGTCAGAGCACCCCATCATAAGTATCCAAAACTGGATTTGCAGAATTCTGTGTCCCTAAATCTCTTATTTCTCCCATCTGTACTCATTCTGTTGGCTCATAATCATGGAACTCCTAGCCTCCAAAACGTGTCTTCTTTTCTCCTGCTTCCCCTTTTTCCTTCATTGTAGGCAACGTCTGTTTAACATCTCTCAACCATTTTCTTCTTTAAGCATCTTACTGCCACACCATGAGCACTTGTTTTGCAGTAGGCACTAAACTACACCCCAGGAAGGAAGAAAGGCATAAGAAATGATCCTTTCTCAACAAAGCAAGAGACAAAAAAATAAATGAATGTGCTATCCTGAAGAGGCACTGGCACCGGATAATGAGAATAGAAACAAAGCAACTCTTCTAGAAGAGAAGAGTTAAGACTGCACAAACAAGTTACTACTTGTCCAGAGTCTTGATGTGGGTGAAGAGCGTAACAGCATTCCAAGATGAAGTATCCAGGCAGCCAATGTGGGAATTACTTCATACTTGCTACCAATAATCAGGGGGCAAGTATAACAATTCGAACACGACTCTGAGCAGTTAGACAGCATTCAGAGAGCAGAGATGCTGATATTTTGGTGATTCACTGATACGTATTTATGAAAATATCTGAATATCAGTGCAGATCTCATGATGGGATGTCGGGATCAAGCTCTCTCTGTAGAAAACTCATCCTGTGACAATGTTGGACACAAACTGTTGCTACTACAATAGTCTATGAAAACTGTAGATGGAAAAAAAGGGAATCAATGGACCCCTTTGAAGAGCAAAAATATAATAAAAATTATGTAAGTTTGCAACTTGGATGGACCTAGAGTCTATAGAGCTCAGGGAAATTAGTCCTTCAGAGAAAACACCTACCATTTGATTTCACTCGTATGTGGAATTTAAGAAAGAAAACAAATGAACAAACATGGAAAAAAGAACAAAAAAAAACTAGACTTTTAACACAGAGAACAGACTGGTGGTTGCCAGAGAAAAGGTGGGTGTGGTTGGGGGAGAAAGATAAAGGGAACTAAAAGTACGCTTATCTCCCTGAGCATGAACAGTGTATAGAATTGTAGATGCACTACATTGTACACCTGAAATTAATATAACTCTGTAAAGTATACTTCAATAAAAATAATGGTTGGGGAAGGAGAAAAATAAAATATCCAAAGAAACCACAATTTAATTTTTTAATGACCAGCTTCTACAACGACAATAAAAACAAAGATACAACTCGATGGAATATGAGAGAGCCTAGAAAATCATACCCACAATTGAATGATTTTTGACACGCTGCCAAGACATTTCAATGATAAATAGAGAGTCGTTCTCAGAAATGGTGATGGGGAACCTGGATATACACATTCAAAAAGATGAAAATGACCCTTCTGTCATCTACAAACCTGACTCCAAATGGATCCCAGATTTAAATATAAGACATAGAACTGGAAATAAACACTTCGAAGGAAGCATCAAGGTACATCTTTATGACTCTGGATTTGACAAAGATTCCTTGGATATAACAGCAAAGACATAGGCAACCAGAGAGAAATTTACATCACCAAAATCAAAAATATTTGTATACTGAAGGGCACTATTTCCAAATGAAAAGGCAACCCATAAAATGGAGAAACTATTGGCAAATCTCACACCTGATAACAAATTAATATCCAAAAGACAGAATTTCAAGGATTCTTGAAAAAAAAAACCAAATAATTCAATTTTAAAAAGGTAGTGCTGGGGGAACTGGATGTCTCAAGTGAAGCATCTGACACGTGATTCCGGCCTGATAATCATGATCCCAGAGTTGTTGGATGGAGTCCCATGTTGGGCTCTGGCTAAGCATGGAGCCCACATGGGATTATCTCTCTTCCTGGCTTTTCTATCTCACTCGCACCCTCTCCTTCTCTCAAATTAAAGAAAAAAGGGGAAAACTTTTATTTAAATTCCAGTTAGTTAACACACAGTGTCATATTAGTTTCAGGTGTACAATATAATGAATCCTCACTTCCATAATAAAACTTTTAAAAATATATATTAAAAAAACTGTTGGTGAGGAGAAAGGGGAACCCTCTTGCATTGTCGGTGGGAATGCAAACCAGTACACCCACTGTAAAAAACTATACGAAAGTTCCTCAAAAAATTAGAATGACACTTATTGCTTTGTCCTTTGAAATGACGTGGATGGAACCAGAGTGTATTATGCTAAGCAAAATAAGTCTGTCAGAGAAAGACAAATACCATACGATTTCACTTATATGTGGAATTTAAGAAACAGAACAGACAAACATAGGGGAAGGGAAAGAAAAATAATATAAGATAAAAACAGGGTTGGAGGCAAACCATAAGACACTCTTAACCATAAAGAACAAAGCAAGAGTTGCTTGACGTGAGTTGAATGGGGAATGGACTAGTTGGGTGTTGGGCTTTAAAGGAGGCACTTGTGATGAGCACTGGGTATTCTATGTAGGCAACGAATCACAAAATTCTACTCCTGAAACAAATAGTACACTATATGGTAACTAACTTGAATTTAAATAAAAACTTGGAAGAAAAAAACAGAGGTACCCTACAATCCAGTATATGTACTACAGAGTCGTTACCTCCAAAATACAAAACCCTGATTCAAAGGGATAAGTGCACTTCTATGTTTACAGTACTATCACTTACAATACCCAAATAATGGACAGAGCCTATGTGTCCGCTGATAGATGAATGAATAAAGAAAATCTGGTGTATACATACAATGGAATATTATTCACCCATAAAAATGAATGAAATCTTCCCATTTGAAAAGACTTGGATGGAGCTAGTGAGTATAAGGTTGAGCAAAATAAGTGAGAGAAAGACAAATACCACATGATCTCACTCATATGTGGAATTTAAGAAACAAAACAGAGGAGCAGAAGAAAAAGAAAGAGAGAGAGAAAAAGCTTATGGTTACCAGAGGGGAAGGAGGAGATGGGGTAAATAGGTAATGGGGATTAAGGAGTGTGCTTTTTGTGATGAGCACTGGGTGTTTTATGGAAGTTTTAAGCACTAGATTATACATCTGAAACTGATATTATACTCTATGTTAATATACAGGAATAAAATTTAAAATAAATTTTAAAAAAAACTAATGGGGAGCCAGGTTGATTCAGTTGGTTAAGTGTCTGACTCTTGGTTTCAGCTCTAGGTTGGCTACATGTCTGACTCTTGGAATCATTGGCCATGATTTCACAGTTTGTGAGTTCGAGCCCAAAATCCGACTCTTCACTGACAGTATAGAGCCTGCTTGGGATTCTCTCTCTCCCTCTCTCTCTGCGACTCCCCTCCTCATCCTTGGGCTCTCTCTCTCTCACTCTCTCTCTCAGAATAAACTTAAAAAAATAAAAAATAAATTCATAAAAAAATAAGGAAATATATAAAACTAAATTTGAAAAACAAAAAGGAAAAGACAATGGACTCAAGAATATATAGCAAAGGCTACTTAGCACATGAAAGATGCACAACATGACTAATCATTATAGAAATCCAAATAAAAACCATAATGTGATACCACTTCACACACACTAGGATGGCTATTTTTAAAACTTAAACAGGGGAGGGGACCAAGATGGCGGAGGAGTAGGGAGGACCAAAGTTTCCCTTGTTTTTTGAATTGAGAGGGAACGAAACAGAGAGATTCTCAACTCCAAGAACCTGGAAGAAAAGATGTAGCAGTTCATAAGGAACGCAAGAAACATTGACAACGCCCTAAGACCGTGAGTCTAATCGAGAACGGACAAAAGGAACTCGG